>PVHP010040611.1:0-15768 GCA_004024765.1 Zapus hudsonius | reverse complement strand
GCATCTTACCCACGCAGCGGTGCTTAATGGAGTACTGGGTGGCCACAGTTTCCACTCCATCTGCCCACTTCTGGTCCCATGGGTCCTTGATGGTGAAGACTGTATGAGCACCCCTAGATGGTCCCAGTGTAGCACGCCGAGTCAACCTGGTCTCTAGCAAAGCAGAGGCTTCTTGCATCCCAGGCTCTGATAGAATCAGCTCTGGGGCAGTCATGGGATGCCTAAATTCCGACCTTACAGTTGGAAATGAAAAACTTGACTAAAAGCATCTCCAGACTAGATTAAGGGAGGTAAAGATTATCAGGCATGGAAGAATTGGTACACTGACATCGATAAAATATCAAGGATAACTGGTACTTTTAAGAACTGGAGCCGGGCGTGGTGGCACATGCCTTTAATCCCAGCACTCAGGAAGCAGAGGTAGGAAGATCACTGAGTTCGAGGCCCGCCTGAGACAATTCCAGGTCAGCCTGGTCTAGAGGGAGACCCTACCTCAAAACAAAACCAAACAACAAAGAGAAGTGGAACCTGAAGAAATACCTCGGAAGCCATGTGAGAGAGGAACGTAGAAACCCTATTCCCTGAAATGACCACAGAAAACTCACCAGATTAAGGGAGAAAAGTGTCATCAGAGAATGAGAGGAATTTACACCCCCAAACACACATGACCAGAAAAGAAATTATCTTGTAGCATAATTAAAATCCTAACACCACAGAATGAAGAAGCATTCTTAAAGCTGCAGAGGGCTGGAGAGGTGGCTCAGCAGTGCAGTCAGTTGCTTCCAAAGCCTGACTGCCTGGGTTCAATTCCCCAGGACCCACATAAAGCCAGTTGCATAAAGTGGTACATATGTCTGGGAGTTTGTTTGCAGTGGCAGGAGACCCTGGTGTCTCCATTTTCCATTCTCTCTCTCTCTGTCCCTCTGCTTATAAATAAATTATTTTTGAGGTAGGGTCTCCCTCTAGCCCAGGCTGACCTGGAATTACCATGTAGTCTCAAGGGTGGCTTTGAACTCACAGTCATCCTCCTACTTCTGCCTCCCAAAGCGCTGTGAATGATGAGTACGTTACTGAAATCAGAAAGGCAGTTAAAAGTACTTAAGACCAAGTTGGGCTACAGCCGACTAGAACGTTTGGAATGTAGCAAAGTAGTTTTAAAAGTAAAGGTTTATAGATTTGCACTCATATATTAAACAAAGAATGAGAGATCTCAACTAAGGTAATCCTGCACATTCGTCTTTACAAAAATAAAACAAAAAAACCCAGTAGACAGAAGACATAGTGAGAATTAGGGCAGACATTTAATGAAATGCAGACCGAAAGAGCAATGCAAAAAAAAAAAAAAACAAAATCAGTGTAATAAAGAGCTCTTTAAAAATAATGAAGAGTCTTGGTACACGGAGTAATTAAAGACAAGTTATTGTTTTTCCAGAATATAACTCGGAGTGCCTGCAGTTCCCATTTCCATCAGAAGCATCATCTGTATTCTTTTTTCAATTTGCTTTATTTCTTTATTTTTTATTATCCAAAATGAGATACATTTAATGAACAAATAATGAGTTGTTATCCTCAGTTCCCCAGTGCCCTCTTCCCTATCCCCAATCAGCTGATGTCCTCCTCCGTGGGCAGTCTGGATCAGTCCATGGGATAGGGGATTATGGATACTCCTAGGAGTCAGCCTGGTTCCACCCGCCTTAGTATGATGTTACTGAGGGGGGGCAATGTCTCTGGGAGTATCCCCCACCATGGCTCTTAAAATCTTTCTGCCCCCTCTTCTGCTCAGTTCTCTGAGTCATGGTGGGTGAGTATTAAGGCTCCTTTATTGCTGAGATCTTAGGAGGGGTCTCTGTATTTCTGCTTTAGGTTGTGTTGCAAATCGTTGGTGTCTCTCTGGCTTATCCTGTATTGACTGATTGGCTGTGGTTATGGGTCTCTTGCTTATCCCACTACTCTCTGTGGGGTTCTATATGGATCCTTCATGGAAGATCTGGTGTGGCTCGTCTCTTGCCTGGATGTCAGCTATTGGCCTGTGGTTCATTGGTAGGGTTGGAAGAGCCACAGCTCCCTCGCTGCATCCTGAAAGATACAAACAGAATCTCCATCGGAGAGTGAGATCAGTATAAATTAACTGAGATACACATTTCTGAACTAGCTAGATTCTATTGTTAGTAGCCTCTTTGTATAGTGCATCTCTCTTTGGGGGCCCAAGAGTTTGGTTCACCATCATCTGTATTCTAATTGATGTGTTTAATGCTCTCACCAGAATCCCCCTCGAAGCTGTGCTGACAAAAGGATTCGGCTTATTTTCATTATCAGACCTTTATTTACACCTCCTCCTGCACACCTGTTCCAAAGACTTCCAGTCCACTTGGAGAGGTAGAGCAACAACAGGTCTCCATACCAGGATTCTGTCACTATGGTAAAATATCTCTGGACAGCTAAAAGGACAAAAGACTTATTTTGGTTCATGGCTTCAGAGGCTTCATGGTAAGTCCCTTGGCTCTGTCGTTTCAGGTTCTGGGGTGTGGGGGTTTGAATCAGATGTCCCTCATAGACCCATGCTAGTTTGTTTATTTTTTAAGTTTTTTTCAAGGTAAGGTTTTACTCTAGCTCAGGCTGACCTGGAATTCACTCTGTAGTCTCAGGCTGGCCTCGAACTCACAGTGATCCTCCTACCTCTGCCTCCTGAGTACTGGGACTAAAGGCACGTGCCACCACACCTGTCTATTTCTATTTTTTAAATATTCATTTGCAAGCAGAGAGAAAGAGGTGTGTGTGTGTGTGTGTGTGTGTGTGTGTGTGTGTGTGTGTGTGTGAGAGAGAGAGAGAGAGAGAGAGAGAGAGAGAGAGAGAGCATATGGGTACTGCAGGGCCTCTTGCCATTGCAGATGATGTTCAGATGCATGGGCCACTTTGGGCATCTGGCTTTATGTATGTACTAGAGAATCAAATCCTGGCAGGCAGGCTTTGCAAAAGCAAGCACCTTTAACCACTATGCCATCTCCCTAGCTCGACTCATGTGTCTTGAATGCTCGGTCCCCAGCTGGTTGCGTTTTGGGAGCTGGAGCCTTTCTGGAGGAGGTATGCTGCTGGGAGTGGACTCTGAGGTATTGCAGCCAGCTTGCCCTTACCAGAGCTCAGCTCACTCATGTAACTAACTTCCACCTGCTGGAACAAGACTTGACACCCAGCTTCTGCTGCGCCATGCTTCCCCAGCCATTATGAAGTGTCCCTTCAAGACTATAAGCCAAGATCAACTCTCTACCATCAGCTGCTTTTGGTTGGGTGTTATGTTCCAGCAACAAGGAGGTAATTACATTTCCAGTGAGGCAGGACAATGTGCCAGAGGGTTGTGATGGGGTGAGGTTACTCACCTCATGCTCCTCCTCTCTGGAGGGTCCCCAATATTCTCTTCAAAATCATCTTTTAACAATATTTTATTTATTTATTTGTAAGCAGAGAGAGAGAGACAGGGGAGGGAGAGAGAGAGAGAGAGAGAGAGAGAGAGAGAGAGAGAGAGAGAGAGAGAGAGAGAGAGAGAGAGAAAGAGAGAGACCCACCCTAGGGCATCCAGCCACTCTAAATGAACTTCAGATACATGGGCCACTTTGTGCATCTGGCTTTACATGGGTACTGAGGAATCAAACCCACATCATTTGGCTTTGCAGGCAAGCACCTTAGCTACTGAGCAATGTCTTCAACCCCCAAAGGCGTCTTTTATCACCTGCTTCTACCACTTCTCAATACAGCTACCAATTAGGGACAAAGCCTTCAACATATGAGAGTTTAGGGGTGGTAAACCCTCTCAGGCCACAGCTAGGGAGGAGAGATGTGACAGGCAGGGCTGGCTTAAACATTAATCACTGCTGCCTGGAGAGCCAGTGCTCCCCACACAGCTTCAGAGCTGCTGGTGTCCCCAGGCTGCACAGGGGTGACCAGCAGATGCAGACATGGCTCACTTTGCTGAAGTTCTCGCGGAAATCGGCAACTTTGGTCGCTTCCAGATACTGCTGATGGTCCTGATGGGTATTCCAAAATTCCTGTCAGCCTTCTTCATTTTCGGCCAGGTCTTCATGGTCCTGGAGGAGGCCCACCACTGTTCAGTGCCCTGGGTGAGGAACCACACTTGGAACCTGAGCGTTGCTGAGCAGCTGGCCCTGAGTGTGCCCAATGACACCTCAGGCAGACCCGAGTCCTGCCTCATGTTCCGGCCACCTCCTGCCAACGCCACCCAGGAGGACATCCTGAGCCACCGCTTCAATGAGACGCAGCCTTGCGAGGCTGGTTGGGAGTATCCTGAGGACAGGCCTCTGTCCTTAAAGAATGAGGTAGGGAAGCCTGGTGTGCATTTGTCTTCCTTGGGGTCTGTTGCTTCCTCATGCTCGCTCACTGGCTGCTGCTCTCTGGGTC
Organism: Zapus hudsonius; assembly: GCA_004024765.1. Lineage (NCBI taxonomy): Eukaryota > Metazoa > Chordata > Mammalia > Rodentia > Dipodidae > Zapus > Zapus hudsonius. Next base: position 11,358 of record PVHP010040611.1, on the reverse strand, counting down.
CCTCTGCCTGAGTGGGTGACCATCTGTAGGCCCGTCTTCCCCTTTGCTAGTCACCCTGGTTTTCTCTTTGTCATCTGTCTGTTGGTCCATTCTGTACTTTCTATCTGCTCTGCCTGCCCCAGTGTTTTAGTGATTGTTTTAAAGATTTATTTATTCAAGAGATAATGAAAGAGAGAGAGCTTACCAGGGCTTCATGCTATTGCCAATGAATTCCAGACACATGCTCCACTTTGTGCATCTGGCTTTACATGGGTCTTGAAGAATCAAACTGGGGCTCTCAGGCTTTGCAAGCAATAACCTTTAACCACCAAGCCATTGCCCCATCCAGGTGTCTGTTTATCTTCTTGTGTGTCTCTCTAGGCTTCTCCTTCTCCTGGCTGTCTGGTTGCCTACCTTCATTCCTGTCCTCTCCTCTCTCTACCCGCCTTTCCTTTTTCCATTTTCCTTGATTTTTCGGGGTGCTCTGCAGGTCTTCAGGCTGACTTGTGTCTTCTCTTCTTAACTGTGTTATGCTGTCTCCTTCCATGTCCATGACCTGCCTTCCTGCCTCTGGGATGCTAGTGAGCACTCCTGGCTCTAGGGCTGTTCTGTGAATAACAAGGCATTTGTTCACACTAACTCTGTTCTCTTAGGAGATATTTGGGCAGCTTAAAACAACAACCTCTTCCCTGCAAAAAAATGAAATATCTATTAAATATATGTAATATATTTAATATTTTATATAATATATTTAATGTTATATATATGTATAAAAATATATATATTGCCCTGCAGCCATTTCAGACTGACAGGGGTCCTCGGAGAGCATCTAGCACCAAGCTGCCCTGTTTCTCTGATGGAAGATTGAAGCAGAGCAGGGTGGCTGGAGGTGACATGACCAGGGATTCCTGGAGCTTGGCTTCCTGTGCTGGGCCCCTGCTGTCCAGCATGCTTGCTCCCTTCAGCAGGGGACACAGTATGGATAGTTCAGAAGCTGACGGCATGTGGCTTGTTGAGGGATCAATGCATGGTCGTCATGTCTGTGGTCACAGGCCTGGGGTCCACAGATTGAACATTCATTTGGCCCTCATATTTGAAAAAAGAAAAAGCCTTCATTTTCAGAACCTTTAGAAACAATGTTTTAACCGAAGTGAAACATTCACTTTTTTGAGTGTGGCTGTGACCCTATTCTACCTGCATTTTCTCTTTATACCTCACTCCCTCCATCCCTCCCTCCCCCCCCAGTCGTCTCCCAGGGAGCTGGGTGACCCAGGGACAGGCCTGGACTCTGGCCTGGGAGATACTTGTCTTCTCTATGATCTTTGGCCTCGAGCATCACCCCTGTGGTGGGTTCTAACCTGCAACAACCCTCAAAAGGTGTAGACAAAGCCGGGTGTGGTGGCGCACACCTTTAATCCCAGCACTCGGGAGGCAGAGGTAGGAGGATTGCTGTGAGTTCAAGGCCACCCTGAGCCTACATAGTGAATTCCAGGTCAGCCTGGACTACAGCGAGACCCTACCTTGAAAAACCAAAAAAAAAAAAAAAAAAGTAGACATGCCTCTGTGCTCAGACAGACTCTCCCACCCACCCCCAGAGAACCCTCCAGGCTGTTCTGAATCTGTCCACAGCCTGCGCTAGAAAGTTCACGCCATTTCGCCCAGCCAAAGCCCACACAGTGCTAACAGTGTGTGGTGCATTCAGAAAGAGGGGGAAATCTGCTCCCCTCTCCCCAGCACCCCATGGTCAGGGCTTGGTAGGCTCTGAGCTCCAGCATTTACTTCCTCCTGGGGAGGGGAGGGGTCTTTCTGAAGAGGTGCTATTCAGAGGTGGGCACCAAGAAGCCCTTGCAGGCAGGGAAGAACAAACCTGCCTTGCGGACTGATGTCCGTGGGAACTAAAAGGGGGAGAGCTGGGGCTTGGAGCCCACATGGAACGTTTGCAAGGTCTTGGGACTTTGCGTTCATGGGTTTCATACTCTTGGAAACAATGCATGTATAAAAACTGATGAGGGGCTGGAGAGATGGCTCAGTGGTTAAAACACTTGCCTGCAATGCCTAAGGACCCAAGTTCGCTTCCCCAGTACCCATGTAAAGCCAGATGCACAAAGTGGCACATGCATCTGGAATCTGTATGCAGTGGCCAGAGGCCCTGGTGCGACCATTCTCTCTGCCTATCTCTCTTCTATTTCTCTTTGATTGCAAATAAATTTTTAAAATGTTACAAAAAGACTTGATGAGAACCTGGCCTGGTGGTGTACACCTTTAATTCCAACACTCAGGAGGCTTAGGTAGGAGAATCACTGTGAATTCAAGGCCACCCTGGGACTACCAAGTAAATTCCAGGTCAACCTGGAATAAAGTGAGCCCCTACCTCAAAAAACCAAAACCAAACAAACAAGAAAAAAAAAAAAACCCTAATGAGAAAGCCTTAGTTGAGCACTAGTGAATTGGTAAGAATTAGGGATTGGGGTTTGGGGAAGGTAGAAAATATTATTTAAATCTTTTTATAAATTGGGAACTGAAGCTGATAAAATATAAGCTGAGAAAGCCCGTAGTAACACTTAAGAAGAGACTTCATAAAGGGAGTCACAGGTGGGTTCCCCTCACTGGATCCATGTTGTCAGGGGTTCTCTCCACCCCACCACCACTCATCACCAGCTTCCTCAGGCAGCAGACATGTCTGGGGGCTTCCCATAGACCTGTCCTCTGGTACCACCCCTTGTGGTTCCGTGGCCCTGACCTTCAGCCTGATTCTAGAGACTTATCATACACTCAAAGGGACAATCATGCATATCAGACAAAGGGCTGTTTCAATCAAGAGCATGGATCCTAGGGTGTCTTTGGAAAGATCCCGTGCTTTTCTTCACTTCCAAAGGAAAGAAGATATAAGTTAACGTTCCCCTCAAACAGATTGCCTTGCCAGCTACAGTCACCAACACAGTGCATCCTGGGAAAGAGGAGAGTATGAGGAGAATTACCCATTGATGGCTTCCAGCAAACCCTGGAACTGCCAAAGGCTGGAGAGGAAAGGCCCAGTAGAAAAGGAAGAAGTGTGTTAGGGACTGGGGAGATGGCTCCATTGATAAATGCTTGCTTTGAAAGCAGGAAGACCTGAGTTCAATTCCCAGGACTCATATAAAAATGCCAAGCCTGATGGCTCATGCTTGCGTCTGGAGAAGTGGAGACAGGCAGAACTCCGGTCCGCTGGCCAGCCCATTTTCTTTATTTGGCAAATCCTAGGACAGTGAGAGACTTGGTTTTAAAAAAAAAAAAAGTGTGTGACACTTGAGGAATGACACCAGGGGTTCCCCTCCTGCCTCTGAGACATGCGTGCTCACTGGCACAAGCGCACACAGAATCTGTTATTAAATGGCAGCACCACTTGCACGTCTTGGATCCTGGGGACTCTTGGGCGGCCATGTAGCTAGGACCAGTATATGTGCTGGGCCTTTCTATGGGAGGGAGCCCAGCACAATCAGCTCCACAGGCTTGATGGCTTTCTCTGAGCAGATTCCTTGTGATGGGCGTCTGCTTCTTCTTGGCAAGTTTCTCAATCAGAGCTGTAGGCCTACAGGTTGACCTGGGCCTCCACAAGCAAGAAAATGATCTGATGGTGCTGCCTTCTCTCAGGCACTAGTGTTTCTCTCACAGGTTTTTTTTTAGAAGTATTTATATTTTATTTATTCATTTTCAGAGAGAGAGAGAGAGAATTAGGGCCACCTCCTTGTGGGTCTGGCTTATGTGGGTATTGAGGAATTGAACCCGGGTCTTAGGCACTAGAGGCAAGTGCCTTAACTGCTGAGCTATCTCTCCAGCCCTCTCTCACAGTTTTGAATGAGCTCAGAGAGATCACAGAAGTTCACGTCGGGTGCCACAAGTCCTCATAAACCAAGACTCTGATTCCCCACCAATCCTGTAATTAATTGCATAGTGTGGTGGTTTGAATGTGTAGTCCCACAGACTTAGTATTTTTGATTGGAGATTGAGCTTGCAGGCTGAAGAAGTGGCTCAGTAGTTAAGGCACTTGCCTACAAAGCCTGGTGACTCAGGTTCAAATCTCCAGTACCCCACATAAAGCCAGATGCACAAAGTGGTGCATGCATCTAGAGTCTGTTTGCAGCAGCCAGAGGCTCTGATGTGCCCATTCTCTCAGTCTGTCTCTCTTGTATCTCTCTCTGTGTTTCCAGTGGGCAGAGCCCTGCTGGTGAAGAGGTGTGTCACTGGGGGTGGGTGGGTGGATCTGTATTCCAGCCCTAAGGTGTGTTCAGAGCCAGTTGGAGCTCTGGCTGTTTGTGTTTGCTGGCTACTGATGGTGTCTCTCTACTGTGGATCTGTGGAAGAAAGCCAGCTTCTTCTACCATGTTGATGCTTCCCCTGGAATCTGTAAGCCTGAAGCAAACCCTTTCTTCCCATAAGCTGTTTCTTATTGGGTGCATTTCTCAGCAACAAGACAGTAACTATAACACAAAGATATGAAAAGCAGTGAAGCAGGGTGTGGCGGTGCATGCCTTTAATCCCAGCAGAGGTAGGAGGATTGCCGTGAGTTCAAGGACACCCTGAGACTACATAGTGAATTCCAGGTCAGCCTAGGCTAGAGCGAGACTCTACCTTGAAAAACCAAAAAGAAAAACCTAGAAAGAAGGAAAGAAGGAAAGAAAGAAAGAAAGAAAAGCAGTGATACACACTCACATGAAGATCTGTTTACTGTGTTGGCTATCAAGAGACAGTACTGTTGTTGCTCAGAGCAACTTCAATTGTCCGCATTATTGAAATGGTTTTATATCCACTTTCAATATTTTCAATTTGACTTTCAGCTTCTCCAGCAGGGTTTTGGCTGCATTCAGATACCTCTGTCTTTATCCTCCACGCGCACCCTAGTCTGGGCCAGGGTCTTCTACCTGCCCTGACACGCTGCCTCCCACCTCCACCCTCCCAGAACTATGACCCCCCCCCAGGGAGTGGACATCTTGGCTACTTTTGGTACTCTGTGTCCTATACCACACCATAGTCCCAAGCTCTGTTCCAGAGCAGAGCTCTCTTGGCATGAGTTGCCTACTACAAGGTCCTCTGCATAGCAATTTAGAGGGTCCCCTCTGAGTGGATACCCCAAGTTTCAACCTTTCTATCACAAGCAGCTTTGAAATCGACCACACTATTTTAAAAGGCTCTTTCCTTAAGGCCTGCGTGTCTTTGAAGTCAAGTAGGTTTCCACTTTGTAACATTTCAGGCCGTTCTGTCCATGTGGACCTCTGGATATTCCCCGACCATCAGGGACTAGCAGGGACCAAAGAAGAAATCTGAATGGGAGGGAAGTAGACGCAGAGAAAGCGGCCTGCCTTAGGGTCTGGAGGCATGCAAGTGCCTGGCATGGTTGAGCAACGTTGGGATAAGAGGAGCTGGGAAATAGATAAGGGCCAGCTCTTAAAAGGTCTTAGATACAGCACTGAGGGTTTGAAGCTTTCTCTAAGAGACCAAAGGGCAGCCATTGAAGCTTTGGCAATGGGCAGGGAGACATGGCAGGATGCGTGCTCTGAGAAGTGAGGTGGAATTCAGTAAGCCCCCACAGTGGCCCTGGACCAAACCATCCATTGTAGGTGTTAAGGTCAGAGAGGGTGATGACTGTCATCCAGAGTTAGGCTGTCTTCATCCCTTGCCATGTACCACATGACACCATCACTTGGCATCTCTCCAAGCCTGCCTCCTCTGCTGAACCATATTGTGATCAGCTTTCTGGTTTGTGAGTGATGATGTTCAGTGATGCAAGTGACATGAACGACAGGGAGACGGATGGAGGCGATGACCAGGAGTGCCAGGCTTGGAAGATGCCATGGCTTACCACACTCATACACACACACACACACACTCACACACACACATACACACTCACACACACACATACACACTCACACACACATACACATACACATATACACATACACACATATACATACAAACACATACACATACACATACACACACTCACATATACACACATATACACACGCACATACACACACGCACATACACACACTGATACACATACACACACACTCACACACACATAGACACACACATACACATACACACATACACACTCACACACACATATACACACTCACACACATACACACATACACTCATACACACATACACACATACACATACTCACACATAAACACACATACACACACTCACGCAAACATACACACACACATATACACACACATACACACCCTCACACACACCAAGCTTCGTGCACACACAGCCAGCACAACGCCACCCTAACTGACCTGTACCAAGAGCTTCCTGTGTAACATCCAAGTGTGTCCCAGATAAAAATTCCTAATCATATCAAGAGACACAGGCAAATTGGCTTCAATGTCATATTAAGCCACTCAATTCTGATTCCAGACCTGGGCACCAGCAGGCCCCTATTTATTTTTCTTCATTTCAAACAACATAACACCACGAAGACAACCTACTTATGAGACAAAACCCAAGCAGGATGGAACTCAGCCAAACAGTGGTGGAGTTCACTGATCTGCCCTTGCTTCATCCCCAGGGGCAACCAATTAACCATTGGACAGTCTTTAAAAATTAACACCTGTCCTTGAAGGAAGTCCTGTGAGCATAGTAACTTCTGTTTTGGTTAATTTCTTGCTAAAAGTTACTTGACTGAGGATGATTGACTGGTTAGCTAGGAGTAAGTTGTCATTTATTTATCCATTAATTCATGTTTGGTAAACATTCTCTTAGCCTTCACGTAGTCAGTCACATTCCACATCTTTGGTGACACATGTCTCCCCTCCACCAGCAGTCACCCAGCCCACCAGCCTCAGATGCATTGGGATAGAGATGTAAAGACGAAGGTCATCGATTTTGATGTCATCATCTCTGTGACAATTAACTTTGATTGTTATCCTGTTTAAGAAATAACCCCCCCCAAAAAAAGGTTAATGGGGCCCCAAAGTAATTTTGGCTCTGGATCTGTAATATTTAACCCTCCACATTGCTGGAGACCGTTGCTGAAGTTCTAGTAACACAGGTATGGCTTCTGGGAGTCTCAGCTTTGGTTCTCTTTTGTGACAAACACCATGTTGTACTTTGTGCACATGGAAAACTGTGGTCCCATGTGGCTAGGAGGCTTCCTCCCAGGGTCTGCTATAGACGATGCTGATTAGGCAGGGAGGCAGCTCTTCAGGGGAGAGAAAACTAGCAAAGCCGTGAGGAAAGAAACTCCTGGATCGTATTAAAGCTATTAGGCATGATGACCTAGCAAACATATATACATATTTTATTACTATACTTATTATTATATATGTAATTTTGTATGTGACATGACATTTGCGTGTGATGTGTAATAGGAGCATTATATGTATAGTTAAAAACAGTAACTAGCATAGGCAATAAGTGAGGAAATATTTGGAAATGGATTAACCCAATGGGAAAACATACAAGCTTAGCATTTAGATATAACTGCTCTCTCTCTCAAATAAATAAATAAAATATGAAAAAAATAACCCAAAAGTGGGGTCATTTAAGGCACTTGCCTGAATAAAAACCTCATGACTCGCATTTGATTCCCCAGCACCCACACAAGGCCAGGTGCACAAAGTGGTACATGCATCTGGAGTTTGTTTGCAGTGGCTGGAGGCCCTGGCATACCCATTCCCTCTCCCTCTCTCTCTCTTTCTGTATCTATCTCTGCTTGAAAATAAATAAATAAAATTTTTTTAAGAAATTAACCGAGGGGGCCTGGAGAGATGGTTCAGTGACTAAAGGCACTAGCTTGCAAAGCCTGACGACCCAGGATCAGTACCCATGGAAAGCCAGATGTATGAAGTGGCACATGTGTCTGGAGTTCATTTGCAACAGCAAGAGGCCCTGGTGTGCCCATACTCACTCCCTACTCCAACCTCTTTCTCTCATCAATAAATAAAAAATATTAAAAAGATTTTCAGCTTTATAGACTTGGGGGAGGGCTCAGCAGCTAAAAGCACTTTCTGCTTAAGCACGAGGTCCCAGGAGGGCTAGAAACCACTGAGTTTGACTCCCCAGAACCCATGGAAAATGCTGAATATGGTCACACACATCTGTAACCCCAGTCCATGGAGGGGAATTGCTGGGGCTTTTGGACCTAATGAGGCAGCTCCAGGTTGAGGGAGAGACCCCATCTAAAGGAAGTATGTACAGAAGGAGGTTCTTCCCTGGCCTCCACACTCATATGCATGGTGTGCACACATCAGCACACACATGAGCATACACCACACACACCACCTAGGACATTAGTGAGGCACACTTTTGGGTGAGTCTGTGAGGGTGTTTCCAAGAGAATTAACTAAGAAGGGAAGACCCACCGTGAATGTGGGTAGTGCCATCCCATGGGCTGAGGACCCAAACCAAATAAACAGGGTTGGGAAGAGGAGAGCCAGATGTACACCAGCGTTCCCGTGTCTCTGCATGCTGACCTGCTTAGGTGTGAGCAGGCAGCCTGGATCTCCTCCAACGAAGGAATGTCTCCTCCCAAACTGTAAGCCAGAACAATCCCTGAAGCTGCTGCTTGGTCATGTATGTTTTTCTTGAGCATGAGAAAAGTAACTAACACCAGCTCAATTTTCATTATGACTCCATTGCAGGATTCCTTTGCTTACTAATCAATGTCACGCACTCGAGTCTATCCTGGAGCTATGCTTGCTATCTAGAGAGAGAGTCCCACCGGGTAAAGGATTCCAGGCCTTTGAGGATGCTGCTGGGTATGAAGCTTCTAGAGAAAAATAAATGGAGGGGCTAGAGATGTGTCTCAGTGGTAGAATACCCCAGGTTCAATCTCCAACACCACACAAAACCGGGAGTGGTGATACACACATGTAATCCCAGCACTTGGAAGATGGAGACAGAAGGATCAGGAATTCAAGGTCAACTACATAAGTAGGTCAAGGCCAGCCTGACTTACATGAGACCCTGTCTCAAAACCAACACAAAATAATATACACAACCAAAAAGACAAGATGAAAAAATATATTTTATTTGCAATGAGAGAGAGAGAGAGAGAGAGAGAGAGAGAGAGAGAGAGAGAGAGAATGGGTGTGTCAGGACTTCTTGACACTTCAGATGAGCCCCAGCCTCCTGTGCCATTGTGCATCTGGCTTTACGTGCATGAGTCAAACCCAGACCATCAGTTAAAGCGCCTTTAACTACAGAGCCATCTCTCTAGCCCTCAAAAGATAAGATTTAAAATTTTCATTTATTTGTGAGAAAGAGAGATGAGGAGAGAGAGACACACACATGCTCCACTTTGAGTCTGGTTTTATGTGGGCATTGGGGAATAGAACTTGGACCAGCAGGCTTTGCAAGCTTGTGCCTTTAACCACTGAGTCATCTACCCAGCCCAAGACAAGATATTTTATGTCATTCTTATTCTTAAAAAAAATCTTCCCTTATTTATCCGTGTGTGTGTGCTTGCGCAGCCCAATTTCATTCTTAAAAAGACTCTCGAAGCCAGCTGGGCATGGTGGCGCACGCCTTTAATCCCAGCACTCGGGAAGCAGAGGTAGGAGAATTGCTGTGAGTTCAAGGCCAGCCTGAGACTCCAGTGAATTCCAGGTTAGCCTGAGCTAGAGTGAGACCCTACCTCAAAAAAACAAAACAAAACAAAAAGACTCAAAGCCACGCTGGGTGTGGTGAATTTAATGCCTTTAATCCCAGCCCTCAGGAGGCAGAGGTAGGAGGATCACTATGAGTTCAAGGCCACCCTGAGACTACACAGTGACTTCCAGGTCAGCCTGGGCTAGAGGGAGACCCTACCTCCAAAACACAAAACAAGACTCAAAGCCATGCTAATACAATGCATACCCTCTTTATTCTACATAAATTCTCAATGGGTGCCTTCCTCACAGTTGGGGTGATGGTTTAGATGTAAAGTGTCCCCCATAGCCACATATGTTTGTGATTAATCCTCACACTCAACCCCCAGCGGGTGGGGTCTGTGTGAGGTGGAGCCTTGCTGGAGGGGGTGTGTCACTGGGGGAGGATCTTGGGATTTTATATTCTAGTCCTGCTTGTCAGTGTGAGCTCACTCTCACGGCTTCCTCCCTGCTGATCTGTGATGATGTGAGCCAGCTTCTGGCTTCCTCCCCTGCTTCCTCCACCATGATGAAAATTCCCCTTGAAACTGTAAGCAGAATTCAAGTCTGAGCTTCCATCAGCTGTTTATTCCCAGCAACAGGAAGGTAACTGCTATAGTTAATTTCCCATGAAGTTGCAGGTGATGTTTTTTTGTTGTCATAGCAACTGCCAAGACAAGACTTCATCAAAATCAGATGTCACTGGAAGGAAAATTGTCCCACCCACATTGAACAGTGAACTGGTCTAGTAGTTTTTGTGACATAAGACAGCATTCAAATATCACTATGTCTAGTTCCCTTTGAACCTGGAGTCTTCTTCAGTGAGTTCACTATGGTGGCCGGGGGCTCCTGGGCACACAGTGTGAAAACAGCAGCCCTCAGAGGTTCATGGGAGCCTGGGTGCTGAAGGCTTGGCCTTTGACACTGCACACAGTTTAACATCTGCCTCTTTCCACCTCAGTTCGACCTGGTGTGTGACCGGAAGTACCTGAAGGAGACCTCACAGTCAGTGAACATGGCAGGTCTCCTTGTTGGGGCCCTTGTCTTTGGGCCTGTCTGTGACTGGTATGTACCCCAGATTCAGCATGCCCTTGGGTTCCTGATACAGGCTCAGCTTCCCCCTTGGTAACCTTCCCCGTGGCCTTCAGGATAAGACAGGGTCTTCCACCCTCTAATGGGGAGCCCAGGGCAGGCTTGCCCAGACCTCTGTTGCATCTTTCCGGGGAGAACCCCTCCTTGCACAGATGCGCCCTTCTGTCTCCTCAGGATTGGCCGCAGAGCCTCCCTCCTGGTACAGTTGCTGCTGTCGGGCATCGCAGGTCTAGCCACAGCCTTTATGCCGAGCTTCGAGCTCTACATGGCCCTGCGCTTTGTTTCAACTACTGCTATTGCTGGATATATTTTAAGTTCCAATGTCCTCCGTGAGTATTTGGGCCCTGGAACCTCAGGGTCAGGTCTTGAGGTATAGGATGACCAGAGCCCTAAACTTCCTGTGGGATGATTTCAGTCACGAGGTCACAGCAGAGCTTCCTGGCCTGGGGCTGGCGTACCATCCCTGACAGGCTGGGAACTGTCATGGAGAGAGAGTGGGCAGGGTTGGGCTCAGCCCCAACCTCTTTGTTTCCACAGTTTCAGAATGGATGGGGCCCTCCAGGAGGACTTGGGCTGTGGTCTTGGTCCATAGCACCTTCGCCCTTGGGCAGATGTTCCTGGCAGGACTGGCCTTCAGTGTCCGTAACTGGAGGCTCCTTCAGAT
>PVHP010040610.1:0-15804 GCA_004024765.1 Zapus hudsonius | reverse complement strand
AATTTGAAGTGTTTTCAACACAGCATGCAGGATTTAAAGAGGAACATTTGTCACAGAGAAGAAATGTGACTTTAAAATCCAAGGACATGAGCATTGACATATATAGGTTTAGTTTGACAAAAGTACTTGATAAAACTCAAAAAGCAGTGAGTATTTTGATGAGTGTAAGACATTGAGAATTACATTACTTAAACTACACTCAATAGGTTTTAATTAAATTTTAATCCATCTTTCCAGGTTGTATTGATGATCCTCCTGGGTCCTGCAGAATGCACTCTGCCAAAAGAACCCAAGAGCTGGGTCTTTCTTTTCACTGAACAGTGGGTATTTAGTGCAACAAAAGCAATTACTCTTGATATAACATGAAACTCCATGTACATTTTTGATACAGTACAATAAATAGTGCCAATAAAGAAGTTTTGTAATTTCATTGAAATTTTGCAGTCATTAACTTTATTAGAAAACTATTTGTAGGTTTGAAAACATCACAAGAGTCAGAGTTGTTCCCATTGCTAGACAGAGAATGCAGTGCTAAGAGTCAGAGCCCACATACAATACACAGCATTCTCCTCAGATCACAGGAAAGAATAACCTGGGATCTCAACACCTGCTATAAAACTAGAAATCTAGACCCTCACTGGGTTCTCATCCAATTTGCCAGAAACGAAGATAGTGGGAAAACCAAGAAGAAGATTTTTGAATAATTAAAATAATTATAAAAACATACATCTAGTTAGAATAAATTGAAGATGACATGAAAACATCCTAATCACTGACACAAGGTTAGTAATTCAGATGAGGCATGTAGCTATATAGTATTACTTAAAGACTGAACAGCTCATATTTAATGTAATGTAGACTAAAGTAGACTTAAAACTCACCCACCATGACTCAAGGAACTTTGTGGAAAAGAGGGCAGAAAGATTGTAAGAGCTATGGTAGGGGAAATATCCAGAGACACTGCCCTCCTTTAACTCTCCACTCCCTAGCCCCCCCCCCGCAAAAAAAAAAAAAACAGTCTGCTGCTTGCACAACTCATAGCCCTTCATCCCATGGAGAATTTCTGCAATCCCACCGAAGTGGGCTCCAAGTGAATTGGGGGCATGGAGGAAGGAAATGGCTGTACCAACACAAGACGTGTACACACAGTTTCTACTTGTCAATAATTAAAAAAAAATATTTTAATGTAGTGTAGAAAGAAAATAGAGTTCCCAGTTCCCCACATCCTCACCAGCATTTGTGAGTACTTGCTTTTTTTTGAAAATTTATTTATTGTTAATAATTAGATATACAGTATGAGCAATTGGGTTGGTACCATTTCACTCCTCCTTGGCTGCAACCCACTGGTTATTGTTGTGCATGAATGTCCCCTGCTTTCTCAGAGTAAGCTTGTTCTGCTTCCCTAGGCACCTCATGTAATGCCTTCCAACACTAACAGGCTAACCTTTAATCCATCTTTACAAGGACTTGATATTCATAGCTAGATATCATGTCCCCTGATAGCTTTTACTTCCTGCAGCTCATAAAATTTGAGATACTACTTTAATCCCTTCTCATTAGTCAAAATTTTTGTCATTTGTTCTCTCATATTGTTTTTTTCAATGAGCTTCTCTTTTTCACTTACCTATGTTTTTAGGACTGGAATGTTTAAAAAAAGGAGAATTTACAGCAAATATGAAAAATAGTCATGATTTTCAACTTATATAACTCGACGAATGTGGCATTAATAAAAAGTTTATAAACAATTATTATTTTATTTTATTATTTTATACTACATACCATAATTTTAGAAAACATCATATTTTATCTTATATATCATATAATTTTATTCATTCATTTATCATTTGTGTATGATTTTATCCTCTGATGCATAACAGTTGTAGTACCAGATGTATATTTCATAAGATAGTTATTGCTTCTAAAGTTCAGTAAATAATTAATTTTCCTCCAGATAGGGTCAACAACGTTGCCAGTCTCAGATATTTAAAGTGACATGTGGAGATACAGTGACCATTCCTAAATTTCCTATAATAACAATTGAGAGGAACTTAGTGAATGAATTGAAATAATTCTTGGAAGCATTTTTTATGAAAATTATCCTTGCTCCTGGTGAAAGGAATTGTTTTAAGATGACTCAAGAACTGTGTGTGTAATAAGGAATCAACTTATAAATCACAGCTTTAGTATCTAAATTCCATATAAGCAACTTCAGAAAAGCAGTGTCCCGGTCATTTTAGAGTAGACAAGGAGTTATGTTTAATATGAAATCATGTTCTGAGTTCCTTATGTTGGAGATGATTGTGCCAGTTTAGAACAGATCTCTAGCTCAACCCATTTAGCTTGAAGTTCTTACTTATTTCTCATATGTTGTTAAACTGAAACTTAAGATGCTATACACAGTGTTAACAGTATACACAACCAAATAAAGCTTATTTTGAAATAATAAGACTGTATTTATAATGGAATCAATTAGTTAAACATTAAAAAATGAACACAAAAACAAGAGGGAGATTTTTTTTCTAAATTCTTATTTTGTACAAAAAAATTTACACTCTTTTTATCTGCTCACCTAAGCTTCCATTACCCTGGGATTCCCCCTCAGGGGATTTATAGTATTCACTATGGGTTCATGAAGGCCTCAGTCAGCCCTGATAGTAGGCAGAGAGACATGCCTCAGAATATTCCTCCTCAGTCTGTGGCTCTTAACAATCTTTCCATCACCTCCTGTGCAATGCTCCTTGAGCCATGGCAGGGCTGTTGGAAGTCTTACTTAGTTTTCAGTTCAATTGTAGTCTCTAGATCTTTGCTTTGATGTCTTTGATGGATCACCAGGTCTGTCATCATCTCCCCCTGGCTGGTTGTCAGGCTATCAGCAAAAGTAGTATTCATGTCCTTGCTGATTCTCCAACCTAGAGTGAGAGCTGGTTACAGGGGTTATGCAAGTTATTTGAGAAATTTTTGGTGTGCAAACCCACTCTTCTTCTCCAGAGGGCAGTGGGGGCTTCCCTCTGAAGTCTAAGTTTTTGGAAAATGGACTCTGATTTGGTTTCCAGTAAAGATATGAGTTCTCACCCACTGAGCAGGCCTCCTGTCCAATCAGAGAACAGTAGCCACCTGTAGAGGCTGCATGCAGCTATTGGACAAGGGATACATCCTGTCTGGTTGATTGATTTTGTAGTCTGCACAGTCCCCTGATTATTCATGTTGTTGGTGACCTACATCCTTCCTCAGCTCCCACAGGGTTTTCAGCACTATGAGGGCTAGCCAGGATGGAGCTAACTTCCTTTCCAGTTTGAACATGGTAGTCCTGTGATTGCAGGCTATGGTGCCTTTGGCAATGGAGACTTACTTTTTAGTTCTGGCAGGTAATCAAGTGTTGTTGCAATGGCCTACCTTGTTTTTGGGACATCATAGGTTTCCAAAGCCAACAGCTCACTGTGGAAGGTGCTGGGAAATCCAATTCAGGGCCGGAGATTTGCTAGACAGAGTCTGTGGCAGGGAAGAATATTCTGAAATTAATACGAGGCAACTCTAGAGTAAAACAGTTTTTAACTTTCATCAAAATCTCCAAATATCACAGTATTGAGATATGAAAGTTCATAACTCCATAAAATAGTGTCATATCAAATCAACAAAGATTAAGAGATAACCAATCCTAGAATCCTAGGGGGAAGGCACATGGACCAAAAAAACCCAAAAATTATAAAAACAACTCTCCGCTGGTTTTCTTGTAGAACCATATGGCTTGTACTCTTGGAACTGGCTTCTTGATAAGATATCCCATTGTGCATAGATTCAAAACTTGTTATGGTCTGCTGTCCTCTTCCCAAATCCAGCAAACAAATGTTTCAAACATCCTTAAGGAACTTTGTATTCTTAAGTGCAAAAAAAAGAGTACATGAAGAGTGAAGAAAATCAGGATGTGAAGGAAGTCAGGATTCTGACAGTGCTAGAGTTCCGTTGTGATAAACCATTTTCTGATTCTCTCACAATTGTTTTCAGGGTCCCTGAACTTTCCTGCTTATTATTTTTAGTAATAAGTTTGTGTGTCCATTTACTATTATATCATATTCAAAGCCTGGCCAACCATGGACTATTATATGGAAATCAATCAGTTAGCAATAAAACAGTAGAAAAAAATATAATAAAGCAAAACAATTCTCAAATAAATTTTTAAAAGTTATTTTGTTTCTTTGGAGTTAGACAACGGTTTGAGGGCTATTTCTGGGGCAATGTCACCTTCACCCTGTGTTTCTTTTAGGTATTAACATAAGCATCTTCCATGAGGTATTGGATATTTAAAATATGTCCAAATACACAGAGATAGCCCACAAGATTCAGAGATTTCCTCTGTCAAGAAGTTGTAAAGTACTGATGCTAGGGACATTAATAGCAATAATCTCAGATATTGTCCATATATTACTCTTTTTTCATATTTACTCTTATTTTTTGTCTTTTGAAATCATATTTATATTCCTCTGTATTTACTCAGTCATTCCTATAGACTAAATGATAATGTTACCAGGCAAAGATTCAAAGGTCATTTATTCTATACTCTGAATGTCTCAAAAGTTTAAAATAAAATTTCAGTGAACTGTGCTCTTAAATCAAAATTGGGCCCATACATATCTATTTCTAAAATGAGTCAATTATTTTTTTCATTATATTGGTGAACTTTAGACATTTTTCTTTCTCTTGTTGTTTTCCTAACTTCTCTATAATGATTTATCTTTTACTGTTTTTCTTCTTTTCTCTTCTTCATGCTTTTGTTATTCCCTTCATAGATACTGGATGTGTAATAGATTCCTTTATTTCTGATGTTTGTATATCAATATGTGTGTGTGAGGGAGAGCACATGTTACAGATTAGAACAAAATGGTTTCCATGGCGACTGCCTTAATTTTTAAAATGTGCTAGTAGTGAAATTAAGGGGGAAAAAAGCCTGGATAATTCTGTATGGACTAAGGCACGTTATCATAATGATAGTCAAAAAATCTAGTTCAACGGGCGCTTCTGTTTGGAAATAAGCTCATGAATTTACAAAGCATTTGAAAATTAACTTAAATGCACTTTTCTTCTCAAAAGGATTTTGATTAGTTTGAGGTTTCAGTAAACACAACAGATGTACTTTAGAAGCAGGAGATAAATATACATAAATTCAAAGCAGCAAAATCCTTTGAAATTCTGTTGGCTTATTTTTTTGTTTTCTACTTTTGTCAGCATTTTTTGGTGCACTATTAAAAATATATGCATGCATAGATGTGGAAACAGCATAGATCCTAATATTTAAGGGGCAGATGGCTCAGTAAATGTGAATATATATAAATATATATATTCATATATTCCCATGTTACTCAGCAGAACAGTATTCAATTGGGAGGGTTTAATCACGGTGATTATCATACTAATTGCTCATCTAAAGACATCTTACATGTGAGGCGTATTAAAACTGTAGTGATGCCAACAATAATGCTCAAGAGACAATTGGAGAATTAAATTGGGAAATATTAAAAAGGACCTTCTAAAAATGAAGAGAAATATTTTTGTTTTTTTTTATTTCTCATATTCCTAAATTTTTTGTCTCTCCTGAACCTCTTAAAGAGAAATTTAGTCAGCCTAAGGAATTCTTCTTCAGAGTTAGATACACCTTAATTAGCATAGCAACACTTACCTAACAACATAATTATGTACTCAGTTACATCATTAATATAGTTTAAAATATCAAAGCAAAATATATTATCAATAAAATGCAACTTGCTAATAATTCCCTTAGAAGGGATTAGAACAGTTTCCTCTGATAGCCAGTGTTTTCCTATTTTGTTGGAAATAAATATTTCTATTATCCTTTTCATCCCAAATTTCTAGTATCTTTAGTTTTATTGTCCTAATGAAGATAGTCACTGTTGTATTAGCTCATTCATTTGTTCTAAAATCATTACATAAATAGACAATAATGAGACAAAGACGTTTATAATTAAATTTAAATTATATAATAATTATGACAACACTAGGTAATTAATGTGAGTGATAGAAAAAATTAGGAGAATATGAGTATATGAGTGAACTAAAGCCTAAATATTTCCAGGGTATCATATTTATCTTAGATGCCAAAGTTAATTCAAAGGGAGCTAATTTTAAAATTCATGCCAGCATCATTCATTTGCATTATAATACTTGTTAAATGCTCTGGAAAGTATTAGAATGTACAAATGTTTTCCATATGAGAATTGTGTCTGCATGTGTGTGCTTATGTGCGTGTGTGTGTGTGTGTGTGTGTGTGTGTGTGTTTGTGTGTGTGTGTGTGTGTATGTGATCTCCAGCTGGTGAATTTGTGAAACCTTTGGGACTAAGGGCAAGCTAACAGAAGTCATTAGTCGTGGGCCTTACATTTGATAATCACCTCAAGTTCTGTTTTCTCATCCACCAAGGTATAGACAAGTCATGTGGGAAGCTCCTATTGTGACAGAAGGAGACCTTCCTTCCTTTATGTCTTCTTTGTCAAAATGTATTACTATAGCCCCTAAGTCATGGATTAGAGTAAATCTTACTTTCTGTAAATAGTTCCTGTCAGGTATTCTGTCATAATGATGAGAAAAACAACTCATACATGTACATATATTAAATTTTATTCCCTCTTTTTCTTCCTTGTATATTTTCTTTCTTTGTATATTTACCGTACCTATTACTCTCCTTCTATTTGGTATTTTTCATTTATCTTTCTATCTTGCTTTTGTCATATATATTTTCCTTTGAACTTGCTGTGATTCATCACCATGTCTGAGACTGCTTTGTGTTTTAGTTAGCTTCACATCCCTACAACAAAATGTCTGAGGTCAATAAATTCTGAAGAGAAATGAATCATTTTTCTTTCAGTTTGGGGTGTTTACTTAGATTGGGTAGTCTGTGGATTTCGTCTCTGATGAAGCAAGATAAGGCAAACTTGAAAGTACGCATTGGAAAATGTGTTAACTTCATGAGTTTTGAATAAGAAAGAATCTCAAAACAAGTTTATCAGTTAATTTGTATTACTGTTCCCAACAACTTGAGCAAAAACAACTCATGGAAGGAAGGTCATATTTCAGTCCCTGGTTTCAAAGGACTGTCATGGAAAAGCAAAGCTGGAGTAGCTCTGATCACGGATGCAGGTGCTTGGAGGTAATTTTTTTCACATCACCATAGACAAGGTAGCAGAGGCTAAGGACCATGTGTAAGAATCTTCATAGGCTCACTACTAATATCCAACCTTCCTCAGTCATTTCCCAACTGTTATGGGTCCCACAGCTTCTTCAAATAACATCAGCAGACAGGGAATAACCATTCAAAACATGACCGCATAAGACATTTTAGATTCAATCCAGAACACCAGAGCAAATACCTCATGCTGGATTGCAACTCTTTAACATCCACAACCATTCCCTTTATCACTGAGGAGACACAAATCACTGAACTGTACTATTTCTTCAAATGTTTATTTTCCTAGTTTTTGTCAACCCATCATTAATACTTGATTGATTTTCACTTATATTCCATTGTAGATTTTCTAATTTTATTTATAGAAGAAATGTAATATATTAAAGTTATATTGTATTTATCTATATGTGTTCTACAAGATGCCTTCCTACTGTGCTTATTAGAGGGATACATTTTAACCTGCTGTTTTAATTTTAATTCTTTGTTGTGGTGTGATACTATGCTATTCTGGGATTCATGCATGAGATGAAGTAAAAATTAAATTTGATTCCAAAGTCTATAATAAATGATTAGCACTTATACCAAAAAAAAAAATCAGTAAGGGTGTATTTACCCTTGCAAGATTCAGCCACAATAGGAATAAATATAATAAATTTATAAGGCTGAATTTTAAATATTTTATTTATTCATTTTCAAGCAGAGAGAGAGAGAGAGAGAGAGAGAGAGAGAGAGAGAGAGCGCACCAGGACCACCACCTTGTGGGTCTGGCATATGTGGGTACTGGGGAATTGAACCCAGGGCCTTAGGCACTGGAGGCAAGTGCCTTAACCGCTGAGCCGTCTCTCCAGCCCACTAAGGCTGAATTTTAAAAAACATGATTATATACCAGCTCCAAATACCAACACAATAAACATGAAAAATTTTAGAACAAGAGAAAAAGGAGTAAAAGAAAAGAAACAAAACTCCCACTGAAAATGGGAAATTTCAATTTATTACTCCAATCTGTGGCATTTCAACTGCATAGAAATAGACTTCTTACAATAACATTAATATATGTATTATAAATATACATATCAATATTTATTCATTATTATTGTGGGGAAAACACCTTTAAATTAAAAAGAAAATTTAAAAAAATAAACTACATAATCAGAATTGATATGTACGCTATTATTTTTGTAGAGAAAAATATAACTATTAATATGGATTTTCAATAGGTTAAGCATAGATAATTTATGTATAAACATGAGTTATAATCTTCCTTTAAATAATATGTCAAATTTTAGAATCAATAAAAATTTACCTTATGAAAAATATTAAGAAATGCCATTTATTCTCAATGGTAAATTTTTAGAAGCATTTATGTACCAATTTAATTGAACTAGAAAGAAAGTTTTTAGGAAAAAGACTCAGTTTAATCCACATTGGGCTACCCAAATAACATATTTCTCACTTGTTGTGTAATAAAATTATGACCAAAATATCTGTACATTTTCCTTAATAAAGTTCTTAAAATATAGATTTTATGACATCTTATTTTTTAATTTTGATAGTGAAACTCTTTGCACTGGGACCTTTATCATTATTAGTCTTTGTGTATTGAGTATCTCTCATATATTTTATTTTTTAAAAACTAAATTTTTAAAGAGTCAAACCTTGGATACTTTCCTTTACTTGAACATTACCTCATTTATTTCTTCGGTAAAAATAATTTTACTGCATCTTTCTTTTTTCAGGGAGGATGAGTAGAACAGAGGGATTTGCTGTTTCCTCATTTTTAAATTGTATTTAAGATTGCTAACTTATAATTTATTACTTTTTAATATATGATTTAAGGTTATAAATTTATCTTGGAGCACTTTTTATAAAGTGGGTATTTTAATATAATAATTAACTAATCCAGTTGACTGCATTATTGACCTTAAGCAATTAAAAAAAATTCTGTAATATGTTACTTGAAATAAACTAAAAAATACCTGGGTACTTATTTTTCCTTTGTTATATTTTGTTAAAAATTTTGAAGTTTAATTCATGGTAGTACAAAAACAGTGTAAATATTTTCAACATTTATACATGGTTGTTCTTAATATGTCCTGAAATTTTATTGTAGCAAAATATTCATGGCTATCGAACATTATAGGAAACAAAGCTCTATAAGTGACTATGAAAAGTGTGTATATCTATTATTCCTCAGAACTGCATGCTGATTGACATTTTTTGTTCTTTTTTGGTAGGCCACGTAGAAAGGTATGTTCATGTGCTCCATATGATTTTGCCTTTCTTCTGCTTTGTGTATGCATCATACAATATGTCACTTAAGAGCTCTGAGTGATTATTTGTACACTCAGGAGGCTTTGCAGCAATCACTTTTACTAATACCAGAATATTTCTGTAACACAAACAGAAAATATTTTGAGGATTGTGTATCAGAATAATATTGTGAGGAATTCCATATAATCTTTTTCCATGAAATAAGCATAGTAGTTTTTAAAAAATGGAAATAAAGTATTTAAAGTTTCTAGAAATTTTTCCAGTGTACTCATTTTTATGAAAACAATTTCTAATTCCAATCTACTGATTTGTGTTGAGCTTCATAATCGTATTATTTCTTCCTTGGAGAAAATCATTTTCATGTCCTTTAGAAACTTCACTTAGAATCTTTTTATTGCAGTTATGTAAGCTTTCTTTATTGTTGTGAAAAGTCTGTTGCCAGGTAAGACTTGTAAGTATTTTCTTTTATTCTATGCTTTGTTTGTTTTACTTCATGGCAACTTCCTTTGAAACCTAGAAGTTTTTATTTTTTATTTAATGATGGCCAACTTATTTGTTTTGTTCTCTATTCCACCTGCAGTTAGTGTCATTTCTAAGAATCTTAGAAAGAAGGCATGAATAACTGGGGATAACAACTCATTGTTTGCCCACTACATAATGTAACTCATTATGGACAATAATATATATATATGTATATATATATATATATACATATATATATATATAAAAACAAAAAAAGAAAGTAGGCATGAAATTTACATGTAGTGTTCTTTTATGAATAATATACTAGGAGTACTTACCTCCTATTATCTGATTCAATTTTTCTACCCAGATAATGAGGTGGGTTTTATGTATTTGCTTGTGTATATCTGTGTATATCTTAAACTAGGACTCTCTTCCTAAATATTCCAAGGCCCCTCTATAGTGCTATAGATTGGGAACCCAATCTTCCTCACATGGGACTATAGAGGACAGTCATGCTACATTAGGTTTTAATTTTCTGTTGAGTATCTAGTTTAATTTTATAATTTTCATAATATTCTGCCATTGTCACTGCCTGATTCCTGATTTTAGCAACTTTGATGCTATTTCAGTCTCGATTTCTTGTGTGTGCAGAACACTCAAAAGGAGACTTTCAGATACTTCACAGTTCTTCCCAAGTACATGCAAAGTCTTGTGCATGTACACTTATGGAATATTTGCTACTGAATTTTGCCTTTTCACCTTTGTCTGTCCCACCCTTCTCTTGCGGCATGATGTTAAAACACTTCAAGAGCTCACCTCTGACATCCAGACAAGTGTTTTTTGGCACTGAGTGAACTTCAATAAAGATATGTCTTTCCTATGGTGTCTTCAGAGAATCATCAGTCAGAATATATAGGATCATTTTTTAACATGAGGCTGTGAAAAGAATCCAGATCTCTTCTGCTTCCTCCTGTGCAGAGTTTTCATCATTATATGTCTAAGGTATAGTTGAGCTGAGGAGTAAGACATGCATAAGGTCAAACCATCAAAAGCTTGTGGAAATATTGAAGCATTATAAGGATTAAGGCTAATCATTATATAGAACAATTTTTTGTGTCTATGAGGATTTCTTATGACTAAATGCTCCCTAGGTTGTTGTAAACCTATGGTTAAATTTCAAGTTCTGGAAAATTAGATTTTGACACATTTCATCAGTTCAATCAATGCTTTTGTTGTGAAAGTCTTCAATTTTAACATATGTATATATGTATATACATATAATTAACATATTCCTGTTATATTCCTGTTATATTGACTTATTTTTTGAATTTTTCTTCCAAACCTCAAGATTTTTTTCTTAATGCTTTGATGTGTGTGTGTGTGTGTGTGTGTGTGTGTGTGTGTGTGTGTGTGTGTGTGTGTGTTAAAGGCACCTGCTTGAAAAGTCTGAAAGCCTGGTTTAGATTCCCCATTACCTATGTAAAGCCTGATACACAAAGTACTGCTTGCATCTGGAATTACTTTACATTAGCAGGAGGCTCTGGCACAACCATTTTTTCTGTCTGCTTCTTTTTTTCTCTCTCTCTTGCTTGAATAAATAAGTAAAACATTTTAAGTGTTTCTGATATAAAGTACTTATATGTATTTAAATTTAATATAACAATAGTCACTTTTGAACAATATAAACAATTTTCACTCATAGTGATTAACAAGAAGTACAAATTGAATATATGTTCAAGTAGCCTTACTTATTTTTTTTTAAATTTCTTCTATTCTTCTGACCTAAGTATTTTTATGCTTCTTAATTAACTTATTGATATTTTTTCTTCCTATTAATTTATTGGTTCTCCTAGACATTACAGTTTTATGTTGGATACATTATGTTAAATATCAATTATAGTTTTTATCACTTATTGAAATTCTGATAGAATTATGGAATATCCAAAATATGTTATCAGTTCATATTTGTTGATTGTATTTTATTGCTAAGATTTCTCTCAATATTTAAGCTAGCCAAGATATGTCACTAATGTTTTTACTTCTTAGGCCACTGGAGATCAAATTCACATATGTTGTATTACTAAGTGAATTATATCCTTAATCATCTTATTGTTTTGTATTCTCAAAATTTATGTGTAATTAAACCATGTACTATTTCCACTGTTCTGAACTTATTACTATAGTCTCTTGTTTCTTTGCCTCATCAGTTTTCTTTATAAGAATGCTTACGAAGTCAGTGTTCATGTACAATAGATAATAAAAGATGGAAATAAAGACTGATTTAAAAAAAAACTGTCTTAGAGGAGCTTCCTAAATGCTTGCAATTCATGTTGGAAATATCTGTGGTGTCAATTTCAGGTGTGCAGTCTATTAATTTTATACACGAAGAAAGTTCTGCCAAGGTCTTAGGGAAATTCTTTTTTTAAAATATTTATATATTTTCTAGCAGAGAAAAAGAGCTAGAGATACAGAGAGAAGGAACAATCCATGGCTTCCAGCTGCAACAAACTGCAAACACATGACCCACTTTGTGCATCTGGCTCAATGTGAACACTAGGGAAGCAGATATGGGTAGTTAAGCTTCCCAGGAAAGCCCCCAATTCTTTGCCTTTAACACAAAAGATCAAAAGTAAAAATCCCCATAGAAAAATGCTTAAATAATTTCATCCATCATTTTATGTTATTTAAATGTAATAATTAACAAATTTTAAAGCCTCACAATAAAACACAAATTTAAGGTGAATTTAATGCCTAGGTACCCTATATTACACTATGTTATTTCAAACCATTACCTTACAATTTTACAAATTTTAATAATAATTTTATACTAACAAGTAATCTATTATTTTTAATTTGATATAATCATCCTCCAACTTAAAAAAATCACTCAATTGTATAAAACATGTGAAAATAAATAGTTCTTGATATTGTTATGTCTTAGCCTGCCTGCAACCTTTACAAAGCCTCTTTGAAATGCATGAGTTTGAAAGGGTGATGAAGATAAACATCTTAAGTAGGTGAGAAGATTTGAGGCATTATGATAACTCATTACTGGCTGACACTTGTTTGCAGTAAAATATGTTGCAGATATGTTTCCAGGTTACTGAGTCATACAATATGAAGGAATATTCCTGAAGAAATGAAAATAATTTGACTTGATTGGTTGTCTCCTCTCTTTCCTGTCTCATTGGTTAGCTTGTCATGCATATTGAAAGACTTCCCCTGCCCTTCCCATACACAATGTTCCAGATTGCTGATTTCCACATCTCCTGGGAAGGTACTTTCGCCATCAGGAGAGGTGGAGGAAGGGAGAAGAAAGCAGTCCAGAGAGAGTAAGAAACTCATGGCTGGTGTCTCAGTTTTCTGTGATGATTAATATTCACTATGATTTAAGTGTCATGATTAATCTGTATGATAGGTATTCAGTGTTTCCCAAATTTACAAATGCATAGTCGATTTTATGCAATGTCATTCAACTCAATAGGCATAATTCAGAGTTAATATGTCTCCTTACAGTCCCACAGTCACAGTTTCTGGATAATATGTTCTCATGTGTGCTGTATTAAAGCATAATCTTTTAATTAAACACAACTAATTTCACCTTCATTTAATGCAGCTGGTCATTAAACAGAATGTCCTAAGTGGGTGTTTGCTTGGTTTATCTCACTTTGAAAGAAGTAATATTTTGGCAAAATGCTGTCCTGTGGAACTTAAAACACACGTTTCAATAAGAAATTCATACAATTTCATTTGGTATTTGTTGACTAAATGCCAACTAATTTTAGTTCACTTTACAAAAAGAGACCTATTTCATTATCTAGGAAAGTACACATTTAAATAGTTCCTTAGGCAAAATATTTTGCTGCATAATAAAACTACTATCAATTTAAGAATGGGGACAAATTACATACTCACTGTCGTGTCAGACTTTCCTTTACAATTCATAGTCATAATAGGCTTCTCAAAGATTTGGTCTTGGAACGCTGATGCAAATTGTATACTTCATGGATAAATTATAATTCAATGGTATCTGAAAGCTTGTGCATCGTGATGTATGTGAGACAGCAGATGAACATTTTCTGTTCTACACATCCCTTCCCTCCATGTGCATTTTAAGAACTTAGACTATATATGTGGCCCTCGTAGCATAAGCATGTCCATCACACAACAGTGTTATGATTTCACTTTTATTATCCTATCAAACATGTTATTTCTCTGATGCTATTTAATTCTATTCTTTCATAAATTCTAGCACTCTGAATTGAAAGGAGACAACAGCTTAATAATGGCTATTGTCCATAGAAACAAGCTAGTAGTTTTTAACGTTTTTAATGGTTTAAAATTACATATATTAATACAACAATATGCTCAGTATCATAGGTTCTTAGATAAAGCCATTGAACCCATGATGACATTCCCTCTTATGCATTAATTATTCTCCCCCCACCCCATGACTCTTACATTCTTTCCGCCCCCTCTTCTGCAAATTTCCCTGAGTCATAGTGGGTGAGTTTATATTTTGCAAAGTTTTAGGTTTTTAAGAGTCTGTAGATTTGTATTTTGGAGAACTTTGGGCACCCTTGGTGCCTCTCTCCATTGTCCTTCCCCAGGTTATCTGCCTTGCTGTGGGAGTAGCTCTTGTGCTCGCCATCTCATTTCCTTAGAGGTTGTGTTAGGGCTCTAAATGGTGAGTTTGAGGTGAATGGTCTCCTGCTTGGGTGTCCCGTCAAGTCATGTTCCTTTGATGGAATTCGGTTGTCCCTGGTTCACCTTGCTTTCTGAAAATACAAATAGAGTCTACAGTGGAGAGTGAGATCCTTATTGGTCAATTGAGACAAATATTGCTAGGTTGGTGAGCATTTGGAGGGTGTAACCTTTCTGAGGACCTATGGTTAGTGAGGACCTTCCCACATAGATGGGTTCTTGGTCCCCATTCAAGGTGGCCCTGGGTCCCCTTTCCAGTCAGGGGTTCCCTGCTTCTGAGCGGATCTCATAGCCAATTAGCCAGCTGTTGATTACCCACCTACATTGGGTGCTGCTATTGCACAGATGGGCACTTCTTGACTTGCTTGTCTGTGCCATATAGCAGTGTGTTCTGCACTCTCAGGCCATTGGTCAGTGTAATTTGAAGATGCCTCCTGGCCGCTCAGGATATCGTTTGTTGGTCAGGTTCCCCTGGCAGCTCGTGCAACACCTTCCAGCATTACCCAGGCTGCCCATCTGGGAGCTGATTTCGTCTCTGGATTCAGCAGAGTCTCTCATTGTTGTATGATATCATTCTGTAGAATCTTCAGCAATTAGGGTCAGCTAGTGTTTTGTAATAGTCATAATTAAATGAAGTTACATTTATAGAGCTTAGAGTATAATCCAGTTATCAATCTCAGTGAGATGGTGTCAGTGATCAAAATGTTGATAGACAAAACATGCTATCTTTGTAACTACAAAGATATTCAGTGAAGCTTGTTTTATTCCCAGTGACTTCACTGGCTCCATTTCCTAATTCTTCAATTGTTTAACAATTCACTATTAATTTTTTAAATGCTTTTACATACATGTTAGATTTGCCATTCATTATCTGTCTTATTTCCTTAAGCCCATTTAGGAAGATCTTAGCATCTGGCAGGTGAAACAAGAGAAAGGGGGAAGCTGGGCTCTCCGCTTTAACTTCTTTAGCATTCACATTGAAGACTGTTCATTGGAATGATTCTGTAAAAATATTCATTTAAGCAAGGTGTTTTCACATAAACTTCATCCTATTTCTCAAAAAGCCACACCATTGGGAAAATTAAATTCAGTGATTTAATGAATTAAAATTCTTTCAGTAGGGGCTGGGGAGATGGATCAGCGGTTAAGGCATTTGCCTCCAGTGCCTAAGGC
>PVHP010040609.1:0-15791 GCA_004024765.1 Zapus hudsonius | reverse complement strand
CTCTTCTTCCCTTCCTTGGGCTCTTACATTCTTTCCACAATGGTCCCTGAGCCTTGGAGGGTGTGATAGAGACATCTCATCTCACTCACTGCTAAACACTCTACTGTCACCTCTTCTGATCACTTTGGTGAGTTTTGAGTCTCCCCGGTGGTCCCCACCATCTGGAAAGAGAAGGTTCTCTAACCTAAAGTGAGAGTAGCATTTCTACATGGGCATAAACATAAGGATTTAGAGGGCAGTTTGGTGGTATAATATATCCACTTATCCAGACAATAGTATTAGTTCCCTTCCACACAAACCTAGGCTTATGACCTCACCAGCTGAGGATCGATCACTGAGAACATATTCATTTGTTTGTGGGGGACACCTGGATCAAACCACGACAGGGCCTTAAAAATGCATGCACTCTATCATTGTACAAACCTCACAGAGGTGCTTATACAAACTAAGACAGCCACAGCATTCCTAGGTAATATAATCTCATAGGACTACTTTTGAATACACACTCTGTTGTGAACTGAACAATTATTTATTAAAGATATTCTGTGGGCCTAGCTTGAATACTTGCATTATTTGGCAATGCAAATTGTGAGGGTGAGGGGCAGGGGTGAGGTGAGAAAGAACAGACCAGTATGTTAGAATTTAAATAGTCTGAAACAAGCCAGGCATGAATCCCAGCACTCGGGAGGCAGAGGTAGGAGGATCGCCATGAGTTCAAGGCCACCCTGAGACTACATAGTGAATTCCAGGTCAGCCTGGGCTAGAGCGAGACCCTACCTCGAAAAACCAAAAAAAAAAAAGTCTGAAACAGTCCTAGAAGTTCTGAAAGTCTATATAAAGTTCTTTATATCAGTCACAAGAGGCATCTTTATGCCCCTATTAAAGTGGGATATTTCTGGAAGGAATCGCCCAGCTAAGGCAGACAACTGCAGAAATGGAACAAATGAAAAAAGTCAACTGAGGGGCTGGAGAGACAGATCAGTGGTTAAGGTGCATGCTGTAAAACCTAACACCCTGGGTTCAGTTCCCCAGTACCCACATAAATCCAGATGCACAAAATGACACATGCATCAGGAGTTCTTTTGTAGTGGCTGGAGGCCCTTGGTGTGCCCATTCTCTCTGTCTCTCTCTCTCCTCTCTATCCCTTTCTGCTTGTCAATAAATAAATAAAAATATTTTTATAAAGCCAATTGAAAATTTGCAGAAGTAAAAAATCCAATCCAGACTTAAAGACGATGATTTCTGAATTCACATTTACAATTGGAAAAAAAATGTATTTCTCAGTGAAAGCACAAGTCAGCGGTTTTACTAAAGCTCCAGAGTTCAACAATAGGCTTGAATAAAGTCACACTTGGAGCAGAAAATTTAATTGAGAGAGTTTGGTGGCAGGATGTGCCAGGGGAAAGCCCGATGGAAGTGCTTTGCATCTCTCCAAGAGCAAGAAAGGGGAAAAGCAGAGGCCAATCCAAGACCAAGAATCACCTAGGGAAGCTTCTTTGCATGATTTTGCAAATACCTGACGCAGCCAGCAGAGGGCAGGCAGAGATAGGAAAACGGACTTTCTTGATGGCATTTACAGGCCATCCTGGTTTTGCTTAGACTGACTGATGGAACCATATACAAAGCTATGCTAAGGACCAGGGGTAAAAATGAACGTTCCATGACCTTTAAAATTTTTGTCAAAGCATTCAGACATTACTGTCAGTTATAAGAATAAGAAAACAGGAAAGAGCAAAAGTAGCCCTGGTTGCATTTATTTAAATGATTAGAAATACTGAGTACTAGTATTTCTTTGTACATCAAAAAGGTATCAGGAGTAGTGTGCACAGTCCCATCCTCTGATGGTGACAGAACTCACCATGGGAAGCAGGCATCATTGTGCCTGGCCAATTCTTCCTTCCGAAACTTCCATCAGCTTCTAGGTTGTACTTGGTACTTCCCAAGTTATGAAACATCTCCCAGCAGTCCTTCAACTTGGAGCCCAGCCGCCCATATGCCGTCCTTGGAGACATCTTTGTCACGGTCACTCTGGTTGTTCGTGTCACAAAGAGTATCTGTGTTAATTCCCCTGACTATGTTTATCTAGTCTTTCCATGACAGCTCTTTCTTCCAGCCTTTTATTTATGTTTGATTCTATTTCTGCTTTCAACATGGTCACCTTTTTTTATTTGTTGCAATTTCATCTTTCTTCACCAATTGCCTTTTACCTGTGCAAGATAAAAAGGAAACGCAACTTTGTATCGGACGGTCCATGACTGAACTCATGCACAGTGACGACCAATTGGGGACAGACTTCGGAAAGAATGACGTGCTGGGCATGGTGGCACTCGCCTTTAATCCCAGCACTCGGGAGGCAGAGGTAGGAGGATCACCATGAGTTCAAGGCCACCCTGAGATTACATAGTGAATTCCAGGTCAGCCTGGGCTAGAGCGAGATCCTACCTTGAAAAATTAAATAGAAAAGTAATGATGTGATGGTCACTGATGATATGTATGTTATTTACACAATGATCTGTGGACCAAGGAGCCAGTAGTGATCGGACTACTTTTATAGTTTGTCACAGTTAATATTCAATATCTTAGTCTGCTATAACAAAATACCCGAGGTTGGATAATTCTAAGTAAATGTATTTCTTACAGTTTGAGCACTGGGAAGCTCAAGGTCAAGGCTCTGACAGCTGGTGAGCACCTTCTTGCGGTCTCATCCCACGGACTAAGGCAAGACATCAAGAAGGTATTAGAGAACTAGGAAACCAGAGAATGCTGAATCTGCTTCTGTAATAAATCTCTTGCCATAGCAAACTGTCTCCTGTTCTAATGACAGCATTCATCCGCTCATGAGGGCAGAGCTCTGAAAGGCCCTTCCGAGTGGTGTTACCATGTGGACTTTGGGAAGCTCACGCATACCTTGGCAGGCATGCTGACCATGGTACCTGAGATTTGAATCATGCTGGCATTTACCTGAACTGTGGTAGCTGAAATTGGTCCATATTTGGAACTCTGCCAAACATAACATGAGTAAACCCACCGCTACAAAGAATGTGTGAACAGTTCACTAAAATTAAGCAAGGATTAACTTCAAAGCTGACAGCAAATGTCTTGAGATGAGAGTTGCCTTTCTCTTCCTCCTCATAAAACTAAAGGCTAGAAAAGGGTGGCCCTTTTCCAAGTCAGAGAACGTCTAGATAGAAACCTTCTGCCCCAGCCAGACATAGAAAACACAGCGGCCCCATGCCTGCCTGGGCCAGCCAAGGTCAAGTGGAGAGTCTAAACCTCACCAAAGCTGTATAAACAAAGTGCCCCCATCTCCCTCCCTCCCACTCCCCAGGAGGGAATCAGAGAAGACCTGGTAGGGGAGAGAGGATCCCTGACAAGCCCTAAGGAAGTTCCCAGCACCTGTGGAGGAGCAGGAAAGACCCTGTGAAGAGTCTGAGTTTGAACTCATGCCCAGAAAGACAAAGCTCTTCTCCCCTTCCCTATTAGAGTCACATCCGGCCGTGGTCATGAGGCCACCCCATGGTATCAGTGGAGGCCACAGGTGGTCAGGGTGAGAGGCTCAGATGGGGCTGGGACTCCACCCTCACACTCACCTGTGGCAGTGAGAGTGACCAGGAATTCTGCCCTGCTGGGCAGTAGGGAGGTGGCTTCCCTGTCCCTTGGCCTGCCGGTGAGGGACTATATCATTGCCAAAGCAGAAGCTTTAAAACGAGGTTTGCGCTCATGTAACTTTGGTATCCTCTCTGACTCTCAGTGTATCCTAAGAAGAACATAGGGTAATCCTTTTCACCCCAAGTTGTTCATTCTGACACACGGACCCAAGCAGCATTAATGTTTCCAGATTTGCCCAGAACCCTTGTAGAAAATAACCCTTTTTAGCTATTGTCAGTTAGCCTCATTTCTCTGGAAAGCAGACCAAATCCCTGGGAACAGAGAGCATAGAAGTGTCACTGAACTGTCATTCCAGGACCCCCAAATTGACTGTGACTTGTTTCCCCAAAGACGTGTCAAACGCAATATGAACAGTCACTGGCGAAGTGGAACCCTAAAGACATGCTCCAAAGACGTATTCTACAGAAATCATTTGTCCAACAGAATGAAAGCAACTGAAAGAGAGAAAAAGTGGAGGAAACTTGCTTCTGTACGGCAAGGACTCCTGTCTAATTAAATTTGATGGGAAAAGTATATAAAAATGGCTTTGATTGATACAATCCACGTATGGGTTGGTTTCCTGTGGCTACTGTAACAAAATACCACAGTCTTGGTAATAGAAATGTACTCTCTCACAGTTCTGGAGGGCAGAAGTTCAAAGTCAATAGCAGTGGACAGGAATGAAGGCATCAGCTGGGCTGTTTTCCTTCCAGAGCGCTGACAGGAGAAACCATTCCTCCACTTTTCCAATTTCTTCTCATGCTGGCATCCCTTGCCTCACGTCCAGCCGGCCTTTGTGTCTGTCTTCATGTCACCTTGCCTTCTGTGTGACATAGAGCTTCCTCTGTGCCCGTCTTAGAAAGACAATTGTGATGCCACTTAGAATATAGCAGCATTTTAGGACCCTTAATCTAAACACATCTGAAAAGATTCTTCCTTCTTATGTATTTAAAGGTCCCAGGGATTAGGGATCCCTGTTTTGTTTTTGATCTTGTGGCTCAACCTAAGGCTAATCCTATATCCTGTCACTGAGCCACACCCTAGGTTGTCATCTGTGGTAGGTCACTTCTCATCTTTTCTGAGAACAGATTTGCCTTCAATATGGTGGTCTAGGTAATTCAGACCAACCATCCCATGTCAGCATCTAGAAAAGCTGTGTGTGTGTGTGTGTGTGTGTGTGTGTGTGTGTGTGTGTGTGTATTCTAATCTGTTTTAGAACATTCAGTGCAGTGAAGGATTACAGAGCCAAAACCCAGGAAAGGAGGGAAAGCCCAGTATTCTTGGATTCTTTCCTCTTGGAGGCATTTGCCAGTTTCAAAAAGGCAACTGAAAGAAAAGTTGAGCAGAGATTTTTGTTAGACTAATGAGTTAAGAGACAGAACAGTTGAGCTGTGGTTCGGGGTCCAGCAAAGAGGGGCCTTGATAAATCCCTTTATCCTAGTTAGTGTTGTTTGAATGCAAATGTCCCCATACACTCATGTGTTTGAACATGAGTTAATCCCCAGCTGCAGGTGCCGCTCAGGAAAGTTGTTCAGGAACCTCAAAGAGGTGGAGCCTTGCTGAAGGAAATGTGTCACCGGGGGCAGACCTTGAGGTTTACATCTATTACCTGTTTCAAATAAAACTGAAATTAAAAGTTGCAAGCAAGCCAAGCAGCACATTCCTGGAACCCCAGCACTTGTGAGGTGGAGACAGAAGACTTAGAAGTTTTAGGTTAGTCTTAGCTACATAGTGAGTTCAATGCCAGCTTGGATATGCCTCATGAGACCCTATCTCAATCATTCAATTAATCAGTGTAAGAAAGGGAAGGAAAGGAAGAAAACATTAATTTACTTGGAAGTAAGATAACAATATTTAGTTGGATCTGGTAAATGCTTGTGAGGCATCTACACCACAAACCTGGCTACTGTACCAATGTTGGGACTCAAACCCAAGAAGGCCGTAGTCAGGTCCACAAATACTTCTTGGTCACTGGGCTTTCTCTCTGCATAGCAATAATGTCATAGAACAAGAATACAGTGTGCTTGCTGTCTTTTAGTTTGTCAACCAGAATATTAACAAGTCAGGCAAAGCCTATATTCAAAATTAGAAGTCTTGGAAAGTTATGAACCACTCAGGAGGCTCCTTACAGGAAAGGAATCGGATTCTAGGCTCAATTTATTTATTTATTTTTCTGTGGGAAAGAACTATTTATTTAAAGAATAGTGCTGGGGTAGCTGGCTGTTCATCTAGAACAAAATGAACTGTAGTGTCAATTTCACAACAAATCCAAAAACAAATTCCAAATGGATTAAAAACGTAAATGTAAACAATGAGTTTTAGAGAAACATTTAGGCAGCTACTTGCAAAGTTTTTTTTATATCTTTATTATCCAAAATTAGATACATTGTATGAACAAATCTTATGATGGTACCCCCCTTTCCCTCCTCCCTGTTCCCAATCCACTGGATCAGTCCATGGAGCAGGGGGTTATGAATTGTGTAAGAGGTTAGGCCCAATTTATTTGTAGTTCACGTTTACCAGGAAGCTCTGGTTTCACTCACTAGGTCCCCTGACAGTTTTCCTCTTGGTGATGAATATTTTTGCCATGCAATGTTTTCACTGTGCTTAAATCTTGTGATTTTTATTCTAAATAAAATGGTTCTCTCATCCAGATGGAATAGCTCATGTCTTTAATCCCAGTACTTGGAAGCCTGAAGTAGGAGAATCACCATGAGTTGGAAGCCAGCCTGGGCTATAGAGTGAGTTCCAGAACAGCCTGGCCTAGAGGAAGACCCTGACTCAAAATACCTACCTAAAAATGATTCTCTCTCCATCTCTGCCATGTGCATGCTAGGCAAGTGCTCTACCATTGAGCTACTCTCCACTCCTGTAACGTTTATCTCACCCTTAAAAAGTAGATCGCTAAATCTGTAGCCATATGCAGCAACCAAGGATGAAAGTTTCTGTTATTAGAACAACTATAATTATTTAATATTTATTGAATACCAATGACCAGGGACCTGTGATATATTCTAATGTGCAATGGATTTTGAAATATTTTAAATGTTCCTAAGATTTTAAAATATGCATCCCCAAATCTATCAGATCTACAGAGGTTTGATTCAAGGCATTCTTTCAAATCTCACTCTGCTTGCTCTCTGTTTGGCATCAGCTTTTCTGGTTACAGTGGGTCACACCCTAACGGCACCTTAGAATCTCCTGGTGAGCTTCTAAAAATATTGATAAATAAGACAGGACTGGGGTTGGAGTGGTTAAGTCACTTGCCTGCAAGGCCTAATGATTGGGGTCCAGTTTTCTGGTATCCACGTAAAGCCAGATGCACAATGTGGCACATGCATCTGGAGTTCATAAGCAGTGGCTAGAGGCCCCAGCACGCTCTCTCTCTCTCTCTCTCTCTCTCTCTCTCTCTCTCATTCTCTCTCTCTCTCAGTCTCTCTCTCTGTGTCTTCTCTCTGTCTCTCTCTCTCTGCTTGAAAAGAAACAAACAAACAAATAATTTGTTTTTGAAAGACAGAGCCTGTGTGCATCGGTGGTTCTAACTCATGCACTGTCCAATGTGCGGAGTTGAGGAGCATTGCCTCAGATCTTAGTGGTCGGCATCCGCTTCCCCTGGGAACCTGCCACCAGTGCAAACCCTCAGGCTCCCCCAGCCCTACAGAATCAAACATTCTGGAGGCCAAGCCTGCCCGCTGTATTTTATCATGGGTGATCCTGATATACATGAAAGCTCAAGTCATTAGACTCAAAAGAACATTCAAATGGGAGCCTTTTTCAGGAAAATGAATGAGGGGATGGGATATACCTGGGTGGCTGATGGAGCTGAGAAAGGTCTGAGGAAGATGCTCACCTTTGTCTTTTCTGAGAGAGGATCTTGCCAGGGAGCACAAACTAGCCTCCAACTTCATCCTCCTGCCTCCCGCCTCCTGAGAGCTGAGATTATAGGTGTGCACCACAGCAGCTCCTGTGTCTTTCTAAGTTTACCTAGAATCCATCACATCTGGTGAAATCAGTGACACTTGCAAGCTAGCATGAATCCACATTTTCCATGCTATGACGGTGATTCTGGGAAGAGAGAGAAGGAAGGGAGGAGAGCCTGGTAATCAGAACACAGGGACAACTGCAAACCCAGCTGCAGGTCGGGGGAGAAACAGTGAAAAATCAACTGGTTTTCAGAAGCATTTTTGAAGCCCTCTCAGGAGGCCCTGGTGACTTTTTTCCTCTATTATAAAAATGACACACTGGCCTGAAAGTCGCTGGAGGCAGAGACGGGGCCAGGCAGGCTCAACCCTGACTGTACTTCAGAAGGAACAAATGCTGAAATTTCCATCAGTTTATAGTTTTCAACTTTCCAGTGAGGTGGTTGCCATGGTGAGTCCTCTGGACAGTATTTTTAATTCTCATCATTAGTAAATAGCATATGGTGAGGTTACACCGTGCAATTTTTTTTTTGCTAAAAGAATAATCATGAAAAACATGCAATATACACGAAAATAGGCAATTCAATTTCTGCCACATGAAGGCAGTGCCTTAGGAATGGGGATATTTCTTCCATTATAGGACCCCAAGGATTATACGTATTTATTAAAAGATTAAAGTCACACTAATTGTTTAAGTAGATCTTCAATCTTGGAGCAAGCCCAATATAACTGTTAAGGTCAATTAACATCTTTAAATATCTCAGAGGACTACATCTTAATTAGCACAGACATGTACTCAGCTTGGGTTGCAGAGCACCACTGCCCAGCAGATTCTAAAGATGAGGAGGAGAGTGGCTGTAATCAACACCCACATAAAAATATCCTTTCTATAAAAATATCCCTTCCACGGCAGGGGCTTCTGAGAGTGTAATATCTACAAGGGAAAATAATAGCAGGAAATCTAGCTGGATTCTCTGTGGCTTCCAATAACAAGGATGTGGAAAGATACAGAATAATTTCAAAGTCAGGCATGATATACACTCCTGGAATTCCAGCACTTGGGAGGCTGAGGCTGGAAAACCCACAAGTTGAAGGTCAGCCCGGGCTACCCAGTGAGACTTTGTCTTAAAGAAAAATCATAAATTTTGAAGCTAATACAATGTGATGAATAAGCAATCTTACGGAGGATATTATGAAACTCCATTTTTTAAAAGTTTTCACTAACAGCTTCGGTAATTATAGACAATAAACCAGGCTAACTCCCTCCCCTCCACCCACCTCCCTCCTCTCAAGTCTGCCCTCCCTCATATCTCCTCCCCCCTCAATTAGTCTGTATTTTGTTTTTGTATCATCATCCTTTCCTCCCATTATGTGTAGGTAGTGTCAGGCACTGCAAAGTCATGAGTATCAAGGCCATTTTGTGTCTGGAAGTTTGCGTTGTAAGCAGTCCTACCTTTCCTTTGGTTCTTACAATCTTTCCACCACCTCTTCCGCAACAGACCCTGAGCCTTGGGAAGTGTGATAGAGATGTCCCAGTGCTGAACACTCCACTGTCATTTCTCAGCACTATGGTGTCTTTTGAGTCATTCCAGTGATCACCACTATCTAAAAAGAGAAGCTTCTCCAGCCAAAAGTGAGAGTAGCATTAATACATAGGTATGCACATTTTAAAAAGTGCTTAAAGGTGGTTTGGTGGGTATAACATATGCATTTAGCCAGACAACAGCAGGCGTGAAGCTTCGTCAATTCTTTTTTTTTTTTTTCATGTTTTTAACTTTATTTAGTTTTTATTTTTATTTCTTTTGTCTTTATTATCCATAATTACATACACTGTAGGAGCAAATCTTATGATGGTACCCCCAATTCCTTCCTCCCAGTCCCCAACCCACTGGGGACCCTCCTCATGGGTGTATTGGATCAGTCCCTGGGGTAGGGAGTTATAAGTAGCACAGCAAGTAACCAGGTTCCCCCCTCTTTGTGTTGTTGCTGAGGGGGGCCATGTGTCTGGATATTCTCCCCCACCATGGCTCTTACAATCTTTCCATCCCCTCTTCTGCTCAATTCCCTGAGTCATGGTGGGTGAGATTTAAGTCTATTTTATTGTTGAGACCTTGAGTGTCTCTGAACTTCTATTTGGGTTGTATCGGCAATCGTTGGTCTGTCTCTTTGACCTATCCTGGGTTATTTGACTTGCTGTGGTGATAAGTCGTAGGCTTATCATTACTCTTTCTCAAAGGTTCCATTTGGGGCCTACAAGATAGGCCCTGGATTGTTCGTCTCTTGCCAGGATGTCAGCCATCTTCCTGTGGTTTGTTGGTGGAGTTGGATTGGCCACTCCTCTCTCATTGCCTTCTGAAAAATACATACAGAATCTCCATCAGAGAGTGAGATCAGTATAGGTTAAACGAGACACTCATTGTTAATTTGACAAGACTCTATTGGATGTAGCCTCCCTATAATTCTCTGGTAGTGGGAATTTCCCCTTGGAGCCCAGATTTTTGGACTCCATGGGGTTTTGCCCTGGATCCCAGTTCCAGTTAAGAGTTCCTTGTCACTGAGTGGATTTCTTGGCCAATTTGAAAGCTGTTGATTACCCTCCTAGGTTTTGGCACCACTACATCACTGCTTGACTCACAGATCTCTCTCACAAAGTAGTGTGTTCAGCATTCTCATGACATCCGTCTGTATTGTATAACAGTGGTCTCTGCTTTCTCCAAATATCATTGACCAATTTCCCCTGGCAGCTCATGCAGCACCTACCAGAACTACACATGCTGCCATCTGGAAGTTGGTTATCATTTTGGATCTCACAGGGTCTTTGGGTGTTGTGCGATGACTTTCTGTGGTTTCTTCAGCAATAGGATCTTACTTTTGGCCTGGGGCAGGTATTCAAGAGCTTTGACAGAAGCCTGTCTTGTTTTGGAAACCTTATGGGTCTCTTTGATCAACAGCTCAGTGTGGGAAGGAACCAATAACTGGAACAGGGAGTTGCAGATCCTATCAGTGTTTAAAGGAGATAGGCTCCTTCCCATGTTATTCATGGCCCCTCTTACCAGGCGATGATGCCCACCGCTTCCTCAGGAGCTTGTTGTGTGTGAGGATTTTATGGTTTTGACTGTCTCAAAAGATGGGGCTAAGGAAAGAGCCCTCTTGAACTTGATTTCTGGGGGCCTGGAAAGATGAAGACATTCTGAGCAGTAATGGGGTGCCTAGGAGAGGACGTCCAGCTGTCCAGCTTCCACTGAAGTGGCATGTATGCAGTTTTGTGGGTGATTTGGTGGAAATAAAAAGCCACTAAAGATAATGAGAAGCCCAAGTGCTCATTGGCCATGCACAAGTGTATACTGAGGATGGGCATGTGGAAGGTTCTAGGCTAAGTGCTTCTGGCTCATTCACAATAGTCAAATAAAATGTGAAATGCTGTACACATTATATTAATATCTCATCGTTGGACTTAGTGAAGCCAACAACATTCTCATGTTGCAAATGAGAAAATGGAATCTTAGAATAATTTAAGAGACTTTCGCTCATTCATTCATTCTTCATTCACTCAGCAAATATTTGTGCTCAGCTGCGAAGTATATGGAAATCAAACCATGTAGAGCCTTTAAAGACTACTTCCAGATCCTACTTAGGAGGAGAGGAAAGCAGAGAAGGGAAGTTTTCATTTGTATTTTAATTTATTTATTTTTAAAAATATTTTATTTATTCATTTTCAAGCAGAGAGAGAGAGTGAGAGCAAGAGCGAGAGCGCGAGAGAGACAGAGAGAGAGAGAGAGAGAGAGAGAGAGAGAGCGCACCAGGGCCACCACCCTGTGGGCCCGGCCCATGTGGGTCCTGGGGAATTGAACCTGAGGCCCTAGGCACTGGAGGCAAGTGCCCTAACCGCTGAGCCATCTCTCCAGCCCTATTTTAATTTATTTTTATTTTTAATTTTTAATTTTTTAATTTTATTTTTAATTAATTTTTTTGAGGCAGGGTCTCGCTCTAGCCCAGGCTAACCTGGAGTTCACTATATAGTCTCAGGGTGGCCTCTAGCTCACAGTGATCCTCCCACCTCTGTCTCCCACTGATTAATTTAATCCTACTGGGATTATAGGTGTGTGCCACTGTGCCCATTTTATTTTAATTTTTTTACAAAGGTTGTAGTCTTATATTCCCTCCCCTTCCCCCCCACCTTTCCCTCAGTGGGATTGCTGGTACTCACTGTCATAATTAAGGCCTCAGTGAGTCTGGAGGGGGGGGACAACCTTCCTGCCAAAGTTTCCATTTTAAAGCTCTCCTAGACTTAGGTGTGGTCCTAGAGGGGTGGGGGAGCCTCCAGCGTTCAGGTGAGGGGTAGGATTAGGAGTGGAAGGCAGAAAACAAATCTGAGAGATATTCAGGAGGCCCAAGCCTTCAGTGATTGCTGATTGACTGGACGCAGGCTGCAGGAGAGGGGGTGTTAAAAATAACTAACGGTCTGCCAGGAGCAACCGAGCAGGTAATGATAGCACGTGCTGAGATCAAGGGCTCAGGTGAAGACCAGGTCTGGAGGGAAGACCGCACTCACAGTCAACCCCTAATCCCAGCTTGATTTAAGTCGATGGTCTATTGATCCCAAGGCCACTTGCGATGACTGACACATCTCTAGCTTGGTTTATCAGTCTCATAAATACCCACAAAGTTTTCATCTTCTGACCCAACCCTGCACCATGAATGATGGAGAGCAGCATGAGGCCATGCATTTCTAAACACAATAGGCATACGTTTTCTAACATGCCACACTCCCTGACTGTGCTGCTCCCTCACTGGATGCCCCACACTCCCTGATTGTGCTCTTCCCTCATTGGATGCTCTGCACTCCTGCCTGTCCTCCTCCCTCAATGGATGCTCCTATTCACTTTTGCTGAGTCTCCTTGTTTCTCCAAACCCCAAGGTTCAGTCATTTGAAATGTTTTGTAACTATATTCGCCTATTTCCACTACTTTAGATAAAACATGTGCAATCCAAATAAACATTGTTAGCTGGGAAGATTACATCTATGAACTTTAGGCTTTTACACCCATATCTCCTCAGGATCTTGCATCTCAAACCCAATGCCAAGCCTATCCCTTGAAGCCTGCTCATCGAAATTCAACTTAGAAAAGGATCAACATGAAAGCAAAGGATTCTCCTTTTCCTCTTCCATCCCACATCCAATCTGTCATGGAATAGTGTGGGTTCTACCTACAAAATAAAGTTAGTTTCCAACCACTTTTCTTTTTGTGCCTCCTTTGTGACTGTTCTCTTGGTTCAGGCCACCACCATCTCATGCCCAGACTGTTTTAATACCCGCTCTTGGTCACCCTGAGACTACATAGTGAATTCCAGGTCAGCCTGTGCTAGGGTGAGATCCTATCTCAAAAAACAAAAACAAACACAAAAACAAAAGCAAAAAACAGGTGTGATGGCTCAGGCCTCTAATCCCAACACTTGGGAGGTGGAGTGTAGCAGTAGCGTTCTTGTTGCTGGGACAAGACACCTGACCAGAAGCAGATTATGGGCAGAAGGTGTTTATTTCTGGCTTACAGTTTTGAGGGGAAGTTTCATCATGGTGCAGGAGCAGACAGCTAGGTATCATATCTCTATATCAGCTGGGAGGAAGGAGAGAAAGATCTTAGTGTAACAAACAGAGCTTGACTATAGCACCCCAAGGCCCACCCCCTGTGACACACCTGCTCCATCAAGGTTTCACCTCCCAAAGGCTATACTGGCTGGGGACTGCTGATGAGGCTTAATCACAACACATGAGGCTATGGGACATCTTCAAACGACCACATGGAGACAAGAAGATCAGAAGTTCAAGGTCATCCCTGACTTCAGAGTGAGTCTAAGGCCAGCATGGGCTATATGAGACCCCATTTTACAAAAAGAAAAGAAGAAAAGCAAAGAAAAAAAGAAGAGGACTTTCATCTGGAGTCTGAGGTAGCTAAATAAGAGGAAGGACACGACTCTGGGAAAAATCACAAAGCCAGTCTCAGAAGGTTTTGACAGATCCCCATGAAGCCTCTCCTTGAGAATCACGCACAAGAAAGCCATACCCTTTCCCATAGTAAGCTTCTTGACTTCACGGGTAGATATACCTTTTAACAGAATGAGCTGTGAGTAAAAAGAGCTTCCAAGAAAGCCTGTGCCTATTCCAGGAAAGAAGAGGAGATAAATAGTAGATCAAGACACAAATCCAGATACTAGAATCAGCTTTTTATTACTCTCCCTGGCTCAGCCCACCTTCAGTTTCCACTTTTGTTTTCTCACCTATTAAATATCATTTTGCTTGCTCAAATAAACATTGATAATTGCTTGCTTGTCGATCTATGCCCTGGTGTGAATTCTTCTCCTTCTAGAGCAACAAGACTTGCCATGGTTTGGATTGGAATCATAACACATACCCCTAGAAGAATGTTTTAGAATAACAGCTACTCTCCAGGCGTGGGGCGCACACCTTTAATCCCAGCACTTGGGAGGCAGAGGAAGGAGGATGGCTGTGAGTTTGAGGCCACCTTGAGACTACATAGTGAATTCTAGATCAGCCTGGACTAGAGCGAGACCCTACCTCAGAAAACCAAAAAAATAAAAATAACAGCTACACAATAAATATTTGCTGAATGGCAGATGCTAAGAGTGGACCCAGTTCTTGTAGATGCTGATGACTGATGTTTCATCTCACTGTTAGGAACCTACCAGTGCTGGGCCAAAATCTCCCGAGGAAACTGGGAAAGAGAACAGTAATAAACAGGTGCAAGACTCTCCCCATTATAAAAACAATATTTACATTTAAATAATAGAATAAGGCCCCATAATGAGTATTTCATTATCAATGAGTAAAATTTTCCTCTGCATTGTGATGGGGCAATATTAATTATCTTTGGTTCAGAGCACATTTTGCCTCTGTGGTACTACCTGGTCTCCCAGTTTTAAATATTGTGGCTAGTTGAACTGAGTGCTGCCAAGATTGCATTCACAGAGAATGAAAGTCTCTGTGATCACAATCCAAAACTACAGAGATCACTCTATCCACTCAGTACATACAAGCTCAAAAAAACAAGCCAGACTTCTTAAGTTTATTGCAAGAGGAAGGATATGGTATAGTTTCTTGCCATGATTTTTTTTGTCCTTTTAAATAGGAATTTCTATTGAGAAGTTTATTATATGAACATATTGGTCATTAACCCATCAGGTTATACTCTTTTTTATATATCCGAATTGTCAATAATTAGATACATTGTATGAGCAAATCTTCTGGTGGTACCTCCATTTCCCTCCTCTCTGTCTCCAACCCACTGGGGGCCCTCCTCGGTGGGCATACTGGATCAGTCCATGGGGTGGGGGGTTATGAACTGCACCAGAGGTAGGCAGTTTTTCCCCCCTTTGTGTGTTACTAAGGGGGCATGTCTCTCTTTATTGTTGAGATCTTAAGTGTCTCTGGACTTCTGCTCTGGGTTGTGTTGGGTATCATTGGTGTCTGTCTCCATTGACCTTTCCTGCGTTATCTGACCTCCCGTGGTATTAGGTCTCTTGATTATCTCACCACTTTCTCATAGGTTTAGGTTTCATTTGGGTCCTATATGGTAGGCCAAGGGTGGTTCATCTCCTGACAGGATGTCAGCCATCATCCCATGTCTTGTTGGTGGAACTGGGTTGTCCATGGTTCTTACTGCCTTCTGAAAAATACAAGCAAAATCTCCATGGGACAGTGAGATCAGTATAGGTTAAATGAGACAGATGTTGTTAATTTGTCTTGCGAAGATTTTTATTTCCCAAGTTGCTTCACAGTTTAGGCTGCGTGGTAACAGTCACTAAACAGAAAGTGACGATGCCTGGGAGTTATCTCAGGTTCTTTCTTTGTCGTAATTGCCATAATAGTTTAGTTCCTTCTGGCTAGAAAGCATTGACTGGTCAGTTTCCATGAGTTTTCAATGAGTGTGACTTGTTTACAGACAGTGACTCCTAAGAAGTAGAAAGAGTCCAATTCATGCAATTGGCTAATATGCAAACACTATGTTCAAACACTTTGCATAAAGTGTTCAACAGGGAAACAAAATAGAACACCTCATCCCTGAACTGCAGGTCAGTGAGAGACAGGCCAGTGAACAGACAATTACATAGGTGTGCCATGGTGCAGAGGGCATCTGTGAGAAGTACCTGGCTGACATTTATCAGGGTTGGTTTTAACATTGAGGGTCAAGGAAAGTTCTACAACAT
>PVHP010040608.1:0-15788 GCA_004024765.1 Zapus hudsonius | reverse complement strand
ACAGCTGGGTCCTAGGGACAGCAGAATCCCTCTAAAGACTTGGTGTGATGGTTAGGTTTTGTTGTCAACTTGATCTTTTAAATTATCTTGGGTGGGTCTCTGAGGATGTTTACAGGAAGGCAGCCTCTCAGCAAGGGGCAAGATGCAAAGAAGCTCAAAGAAGCTAAACTAAACATCCTTTCCTGTGTGGGCAGTGCAGGAAGGAAATTCCAGAGACTGGGGAAGTCATTAAGTCTGGGGAAGGGTTATAAGACCCCACCCTAAGGCTATATAAAAGGGAAGAGATTCTCTCCTTGGCCCTCCTGCCTGTTCCCTGTTCTGTGTGTGTGGTGTAGGTGATGGGTTTTTCTCTCTGCTCAGACCTGTGAACGGAGCTTCTCTTCAATCTGTAGTTTCAATAAATACTTTCCTCCCCCAAATTGTACCTGGTTTGAAGATTCATCCCAGCAGCGTATGGCTGACCAGAACACTTGGGTTGCTTAAGAATTAAGCGAGAAGAGGGTCTGATCAGATTGATGGATTTGGAATGGGCTGTAATTTATGTTGCTGAGCATGTGTGGAAGATGGGAAAAGTTAGTGAGAAGCCAGGCAAGAAGCTCTTGCAGTTTTTGAGTAAAAAATACAGTTTACACATGAATATTATCAGTGGAGGAGAATTCGAATGGACAGATTTCAAAGGTATATGAGGCAGAATAAATAGCATGTGGTAAATGATCTAAGAGAGAAGAGAGGGCTGGAGAGAGGAGAGAGGGAAGAGGTGAAGAACTGAGACAAAATAGAAAAGAAAGGGGAAAAATTGTGACAAAGGAGAGAGAAAGAGAGAGGGGAAGGGAGAGAGAAGATGGGCCAGAGGGAGAAGGGAAGAGGGAGAGATGGGGCATGAAAGCCGAATGTGTGGGCATCGCTACTGGACCATCACAGGTCACCCCATCAAGTCACCCATGGGATATGGCCCAGCAGGGATTGAGCTGAGGACACCTAGAAGACCTTCTAGCAGGCTTCCAGGAGGAAGGAAGCTGCAAGACTTACGGCGATCAGCATGAACACAGAAGCTGAAGACAAGAAGAACTGGAGGGTCAGGAGGCAGAATTGGAAAATGGAAAGGCCAAGCATGTCTTGGATCCTGGGAAGATTTGGGTGGCTAAGTTGAGACTCTTACGTTCATTGCAGCAGAACTCATCACAACACACATATCTTGGGTGTCAGAAGCACAGCTAGAAATACCTAGGAAGTGTTTCTTCAAGGGTGTCTTGAGAGGGTCTATACATGGATAAAATGAGATGCTGCTTCTAATCATTCTAGGGGAGGCACCCCACATCCCTTCTCCCTCACCTGTAGCAAGCACCTGGAGGGCTGTCGGGAGAGAGCAAGGGTTTTAGCTCAGAGCAGAGGTATGGTTCTCACTCAGGGAGGCATCTGTGAGCAGAGAGCCTCCAGCCACCAGGACCTCAGATGGGAGAACATGCGAATCCTCAGGGAGGGTGCAGGGGGTGAGGTGGGATGGGTGCTTCTGCTTTTCCATCCACAAGTCATGGCATCATTTTTGGAGCAAACGATTTCTGTTCTTTACTAGGTGGGATACTTTTTAAAAGACTCCACCTTCAGGGAATGGGAGTTTATTTAATCCAGATGTAATATGACACGTTCAAACCAAGCATTGCTCTAAAATACACAGCGCAGCAAAAAGCTGGCTTGCTATAGATGATGCACTGATATTAGATGAAAATAAAAATTTATGAATAAACTCTGGCCTTCTCTGCCATTATGTAACTAGGGTTTTCATGCTTTCAAAAAGGACAGTGGGACCTGCGACTCTCTTTCCAGCACCCTCCATGTCCCTTATACTATACAAGCTGCTCCCACAGAGAGGGTTATTGTTCCTCAAGCCCCAATCAGCCTCTAGAACCATCAGAAAAAGCACATTTGTGAGCAATGCTCCCACCAAGAGGAA
Organism: Zapus hudsonius; assembly: GCA_004024765.1. Taxonomy (NCBI): domain Eukaryota; kingdom Metazoa; phylum Chordata; class Mammalia; order Rodentia; family Dipodidae; genus Zapus; species Zapus hudsonius. Next base: position 13,837 of record PVHP010040608.1, on the reverse strand, counting down.
AAGCCTGAAACTGAATCAACACAAAATCAGAAACCTTGCTCTCTGAAAAATCTTTTTTTTCCTTTGCCTCATCTCACTTTATCTCAACTTTTTCTTTCTTTAATTTTCCTCCTGGGAAGGACATGGAGACACTACTCATAACACTGTAAGCTTACAGTGGTTACAATCTGCACACAACTTTGCTTTCAGATCCACTCGTTTCATGGTGGTGAGGGACTATTTCTCCCTGTCTGACCAGCCATGATTGCATTGCACATGAAAGCCAGTACAGCTTGATGGCCAGAAGTGAGCATAGGTAATAATGAACGTGTCTTGGTTTTGTTTCTATCTGAAATGATCTACGCACTCCAAGTGTACATATATATATATTTGGGAACATCTGTCTGGGCACAGCTGAAATTTAAAGCCATAGTGCTATGAAATTCTGCAGGATCAGGAAGCCATGGCTCCCTCCCGCCCAGCCTATTAGTGTACTTGTGCATTCAAGAAGCAATGGTTAGAGTGAATTAAATAGAGATTTTAAAACCTACTTTTTCAATCATTTGTCTTTTCATGGCAGGTAGAGCCTGGCCCTTATTGTGTCCCAGAGTAGCCTGAAGAGGCACAGGACATTGATACATTTCTCCATAAATCTCTTTCTTAGGATATATTATGAGCATGTGTTAACTGCACATGAGTTTCACTGTGACGTTTTCATACATGTACACAAGGGGTTTTCATCATAGTCAACTGCATTCCCCTCTCTGATTGCTTCCCACTCCAACTGTTCCCTTCCCTCTTTCCATGCCCTTCCTTCCTTCCCTCCCCCTCTCTTCCTTTACTGTTCCTGCTTCTCTCCCTTCTTCATTCCTTTCTTTCTCTTCCCCCACTCTCTTTCTTTTTCTTTTCTTTCTTTCTTTCTTTTTTTTGTTTTTCGAGGTAGGGTCTCGCTCTAGCCCAGGCTGACCTGGAATTCACTATGTAGTCTCAGGGTGGCCTTGAACTCACGGCGATCCTCCTACCTCTGCCTCCCCAGTGCTGGGATTAAAGGCGTGCGCCACCACGCCAGGCTTGGCTCTATTTTAATTTTATTTATTTTTTGGTTTTTCGAGGTAGGGTCTCGCTCTAGCCCAGGCTGACCTGGAATTCACTATGTAGTCTCAGGGTGGCCTTGAACTCAGGGTGATCCTCCTACCTCTGTCTCCTGAGTGCTGGCTTCCCACTCTCTTTCTTAAGCCTCAATGAATTTCATTAGACTTGTCCACAGACTCCTGAGGACCAGGGGCTGCATCTCACACCTGACCTTGGGATCCCCTGTGATCAAAACTTGCAGGTTAGAATTGATCAATAACATCACTGGGGAAGGGCTGACTGCCAGCGCTGGCCTCTGCTTGCAAACCTGAACCATCTTGGGGTACCACCTGAGACTCCAAGAGTGGAGAGAGGAGCAGGCTAGTCTCACCATTGTCATTGCCCTGCTTGATCTCCTCTGCAGTCCGGTCGATCAGCACGTACAGGGACCAGACCACACAGGTGATGGCGATGACGTGGAAGGTGACGGAGCAGAAGATCTTCCGCCTCTCGCTTGTGCTCATCTGAAGCTTTTCCCACTGCAAACAGAAAGAAAAGAGGCTTCAAAACTGACGTCACCAATAAGAAAGTTTACTATCCTTTTACTTCCCAGAGGTAGATCTGTAATGAAAGAGAATTTATATGCTTGCGATTTTATGCCATCCGGTTGTATTCAAGTCAGTTTCTGTGGAATCGTAATATGCAGTTAATTGCAGCAAATATATAAAAAGAAAAAAAATATTTTCCTATTCTCCAAGTTTAAAAGAAATCATTTCTGTTTCACCAGTCTGTATCACATTTTATTTCGTGAATTATACTATTGTATAATTTAATCTTTAAAATTTATTTATTTATGAGAGAGAGAGAGAGAGAGAGAGAGAGAGAGAGAGAGAGAGAGAGAGAAAGCACACTTGTCAGAGCTTCTTGCCAGTGCAAACAAACTCCAGATACACAACCCACTTTGTGGGTCTATCAGGCTTTATGTGGATACTGGGAATTTATTCCAAGTTGTCAGGCTTTGCAAGCAAGAACCTTTAACACTGAGATCTCTAGCTGCAAATAATATTGTATAATTTTATGAAAATGTTTCCTTTCAGGTTTCTGCCCTCCCTCCACTGTGGTACGAGGATGTTGGGTTTCTGACACCCTAGAGTCACCAGGCTGAGGAAGGAGTTACAGTGTTAGCACGGGTGATTGATCCAGACTACCAGGGAGAAAGCGGACTCCTCCACCATGGAGGTAAGGAAGAGTAGGTCTCGAGTGTGGGGGATCTGTTGGGGTGTCTCTGGGTGTCATCATTTCCTGTGACAAAGTCAAAGGGAAACTATAACATCCCCATCAAGGCAGTGTGATAAACAGCCCAGAGCCTCAGGAATGAAGGTATGGGTCACCCCTCCAGGTAAAGAACCAAGACCTGCTGAGGTGCTTGCTGAAGGCGAGGGAATACAGAAAGGGCAGTAGAAGAATTAATCACAAATACCAGCCGAGGCTGGGCATGGTGGTGCATCCTTTAATCCCAGCACTCCAGAGGCAGAGGTGGGAGGATGACTGTGAGTTTGAGGCCAGCCTGAGACTCCATAGTGAATTCCAGGTCAGCCTGGGCTAGAGCAAGACCCTACCTGCCAAAAACCAAACCAAACCAAAACAAAACAAATATCAGCTAAGGCCACATAACTAGTTACCAAAATTGTAATTTCCATGAGTATCCCCAGCCCACTGTTTTTCACTAGGACATCAGGGTTTTACCTTCTGGAACTTTTCTTTCCCTTTTACCCCCTTTCCTTCGTGTTCTCCCCTTTGCTGCCTGGTAGTGATACTTCCCAAAGAGGGCTTTCTAAAATTATTATTTATTTACTTGCAAGAGCAGAGAAAAAGAGAGGGGGGGATAGAAATGAATGCTCCAGGGACTCTTCCACTGAAGACAGACTCCAGATGCACGCACCATTTTTGTGCATCTGGCTTTACTTGGGTGCTGGGGAGTCAAACCCTAAGCCATCAAGCTTTGCAAGCAAGTGCCTTTAACCACTGAGCGACCTCTCCATCCCCCAAAGAGGTTTTTCACAGTCATCTTGCAACCTCAAGGAAGGAACTGCAGAGGCCTCAGGCCTACTTAGCAAGAGCTAGCCTTTGGGCCTCCTGTCCTATGTGAAGAAAATAAAGCCATCTCTCATTAAGCCATTGTTTCTGCTGCGTTCTGCCACTCACAATTCCTGATGGAAGAATCAACCAGATACTTACAGCATCTCTTGCAGCCTGAGTGTTAAGCTCTTATAATGCAATTTATAAGAGAGCACAGTACTTATAGTTGGAGGCTCCAGAGAGCTTTCCATACACGTGAGAAAATAAAAGAGCTTAATTTGAACACACTACCTTTGCTGTTCTCTTCTTGACCAGGAAGCCCTTATGGGGCTTTCTTAGGGCCACATAGCAATTGACATTTTTCTCTGGACTATTTGTTTTTGCATCCCTTTTATATATTCCAAGTAATAATGAGGAAGGAGGAGGAGAGTGAAGAGGATGGGAGAGAGAAAAGGAGGAAGGAAAGAAGAAAGGAAGGAAGAAAGCAAGCAAGCAAGGCAACACTTTGGCAAAGAAGTCCCTTCCTCAGTGTTCTGATATCATGCAACTCAGATTTATTTGTACAATGTATCTAATTTTGGATAATAAAAATATCAATAAAAAAGTCACCTTGCTCTTCACTGTTACAGAGACCCTGAAACATTTTCATTGGGCAGAATTTTTTTTTGAATTTACATTGTAAAGCAAAATGCAAATAAAAGAAATTTAAATTAGAAAACCCAGCACTATCACAATTTTGTTTAGAGAGAACAAATGGATATTTTCACATAAACAATGTTTGCGTCAGTTTGTATTATAATTCATTTTTTTTTCAGAATACAAACTGCACTTGTGTATCTCTGAGGTAATGTGTGGCTAGGGAGTAAGTGGCCATTTCTATCTAGACTTTATTTGGAATAATTAATATTCTGCTGAGATTTTATTGTTACTTTTGACAAAACTTTGCCTCTCTTAAAGACTGATTTTAGGGTTTTATATATATGTATAAGGCAGGATCTCACTCTAGCCCAGGCTGACCTGGAACTCACTGTGTAGCACCAGGCTGGCCTTAAACATACAGCAATCCTCCTAACTCAGCCTCCAGAGTGCTGGGATTAAAGGTGTGCACCACTGTGCCCATCTGATATTGATTTATTTCAATGTTATTCCAAATAGCTATCATAATCATAGAATATTAAAATTTAGTAATAGCATTTTGCATTTTGGTAAATTTTTTTGATTAATAAATATGACCTCAATATTCAGGATGACCAAAAATAAATGCAAGATAATAGACAGAAGAGTGACCTTACATATCCAGGTTTCTGGAATATTCCACTGCAGAGTATAGTCAGTAACCCCCCCCTACACACACACACACACACACACACACACACAGCAAAATCAATACTAAATCCACCCTCTATCTGATCTTAAGAAACCCTTAAGAAGAGGGACTGATATCTAAGAAGCAATTGGAAAAATTGGAGAAAGTGCATTGCTTAAAATCAATGAATTTCAAATTTCTCCCCCCAAATGCTAGTGGAGCTGAGAGGAATGGACCAAATCATGTGAAAAGGTTTTCTAGTGACAGACAATGGAAACTCCGAAATTATCCCTTGTAAGTGACATTATAAGTGACATTTTAAAGAGGAATGAAGTGTAAGGGACCATCAACCTTTCCCACTTCAGAAAGCTTTCTCCCTGGAACCATTCTGAAATTCAAGAGTCAACGCAGAGTAAAATCAATCCCACAGCGCCCTCTGCTGCACGAAGACATTATTGCATGTGATATTACGACAGGCAATGGGCAAAAAAATCAAAGTTATCAGCTATTCATGTATACTGTCCTGTCAGGTTGATATTAGAAATAACCCGTAAATTTTGCCAGATTTTATAGTGAGGAATAGGTGAATCAGGTAACAATAATTGAATTGAACATAAAATGTTAGTAAAGTGTTGAAATTCAGTGGCTGTTCACAAAATCCTCATCATTGGAAAGTGATCATCAGGAAAAATTCACATAACATTTGCCTCTCTGCCACGCCTGGAGAAACAATGTCATGTATTCCATTACCTGATACATACATACATACGTGTGTGTGTTTTGAAGCGGGGCCTTTCTATGAACCCTATCATGGCCTTGAACTCCTGATCCTCCTTCCTCAGTCTCTACAGTACTGGGAATCCAGGAGCTGCCCTCACATTTTGTCACAACAGCCTTCCTGTCTGCCCCTCATCAGGCTCCAGGTTTTCCTCCATGTCTGGAGAGGGATCACCAGCTAATATTGGCAAAGCCACCTTTACAAGTGCCAGAATCTCTTGTGTAGTTAGTCTGGGGTCTTGCTTTACACTTGACAGTCCCCAAGGGTTTGGTTCCTGCTTCATTTTCTTGGCCTTGTGACCCCAAACAACAGAGAGAACTGAACAGAGTTCTATTATTCCCACAGAGAGATACAAATATAGTTTTGTTTTTCTGGAAAGATATTTGAATTACAATATAAATAAATATAAAGATTGTTGCATTTGCTTTAGGTGAAAAACATCCAAGTGTCAGGTTTTCTAATTTAAATTTATTTATTTATTAGCACCTTGGCCAGTAGGCTTTGCAATCCAGTGCCTTTAAATAAAATCTTTTCTTTTAAAAATTATTTACATATTCAAGAAAGGGAGAGAGAGGAGAGAGAGTGTGTGTGTAAGAGAGACAGACAGAATGAGAGAGAGAGAGAGACAGAGAGAGAGAGAATGAGCAATCAGATTCTCTTGTCACTCCACATGAATACCAGACACATACATCACTTTATGCATCTGGCTTTACACACGTATTGGGGAACTAAGGCACACAGGCTTTGAAAGCAAGTCCCTTTATTTATCTACTGAGCCATCTCCCCAGCCCTAAACTTATTTGTCTTCTGTACTAAGGATGTCAATTCAAAAATACTGCCTGCCTCATAAAATATTTTAGGTCTTTGTACCAGTGAAGGACAAGCGATTTTTTAAAAACAAGATTGAAATACATACATCTTCTCAAAGTCCTCCATCCGTCTCTCCCTCCCTGTCTCTGTCTCTTTCCACAATTTCCCCACATTCTCAGCTTTCCTAACTGACCCAGAACTGCCAGGGAATTTATAGAATGAATGAACACATGAACACCACCTGGTGGCACCATTTCTCGGTGACAGGGAGTGGTTCTCTTCTGGGGACAGTCTGTCTCAAGAGCGCCTGGCCATTAAGCTGTGTACACTCTTGCTGTCATTTCACCAGCCCAGGATAAAATGCAAAGTCATGTTTTAACTTTTTCATATTTTTCTTTATTATTATTATTATTTTAATATAAATTTATTGTCCATAGTGATTCGTTATTTATTTTTAATTTATTTATTTTTATTTAATTATTGAGGGGATTTGCCACACAGAGGTAAAACAATAGACTAGCAGGCATTGTCTCTACACCTTAGTAAGGTGTCCAGTGAGAGGGTAATAAGTACATCTTTCAACGGTTCTGCAGCTTGGCTCACTGGAAAAGCTTTGCTTTGTTCCATTCCGTGGAACAGTAAAGGGGTTTTCGGCTTAAACTTGGGAATTTACCAGAAATCCAATGTTTTGGATCAAACTTCTTAAAATAGAAATTTTGGCAGCAGGACTCCTGTAAACTGCGTTTTTAAAAAATATCTTTATTATGAATCAGTATATACATTGTATGAGCAAATCTTGTGAAGGTATCCCCGTTTCCCTCCTCCCTGTCCCCTACCCACTGGGGTCCTTCCTTGGTGTGCATAGTGGATCTGTCCATCGGTTAGGGGGTTATGAACTGCACCAGGGGTAGCCATTTTCTTTCTTTTTTCCTTTTTTCTTCTGCCCCCTTTGTACCGTTGTTGCTGAGGGGGGCGATGTCTCTGGATATTCTCCCCCACCATGGCTCTTACATTCTTTCCTCCCCCTCTTCAGCTCAGTTCCTTGAGTCATGGTGGGTGCGTTTTAAGTCTGCTTTATGGTTGAGATCTTCAGTATCTCTGGACCTTTGCCCTGGGTTGTGTTGGGTATCATTGGTGTCTGTGTCCATTGACCTTTTATGGGTTATCAGACTTAAGCACCACCCCCCCCCCCGTTATTGTGATGGACGATTTAGTTTGAGAGCCAGCCTCCTGACTAAAGAGTTATTCTTGGGAGAACCGAACAAATGCTTTCAATGGAGCGTGTGGGCAAACCAGCCCTTCTCACTTCTTAGCACAAATTAATTGCTAGTCAGGGAAAGGTAATATGTCGACAAACCAATTTGCCTATCTGGCTATCATGTCAATAATTAAGGTTGAGTGAAAAAAAATCCCCACAAATCAGTGAATTTGTTTTAAAATAAAATGGTTTCCTATTAGTCCATTCATCACTAAAGCAAACGGTTTCCTTTTCAATTTTACTTTTCAAATTAACATTTAGGGAACATGAAAGCTTATTAAAATCTAATTGTATTAGTTAACAATTTCAAATATTTTGGGAAATCAAATCAAGCCATAGACTAAATATTCAGGAGGAATAACTCTACATAGGAGAATTCACAGTTATGCCCATGAGAAATAATTCCTCTCCAAATCATGTATTTAACACTACCAGAGAGGAATAGCCTCCCTTCAGACCTTTGGTGATATTTCTCTGATGGTTGCTAGGAAACACAAAGACCGAGATGCAGACCGAGAGGAGTTGATGAAGGTCATGGTAATATCAGCTTAGGCACTTACTGTCAAGCACAAGTTGAAAACATATTGGGTGAAAACTTGTCCCTCAACAGAATGACAAATGACCCTCCCCCTGGGTTCCATGGCTTTCTTACCAAGAAGCACGACTTGAGATCTTTCAGACATTGGAAACCGTCCGGCATCTTTATGTATGGTCCAACATGAAGAGATTGTGTATGCGTATGCATGCCCGTGTGTTTATTTCTGAATGAATGAGTCACCTCAGTTTCCCCTCATAACAAGGGACTTTGCACTGCAGCCCTTGTAGAAACCAGCAGCAGAGAGAAACAGTGAAGAACGGGCCGTTTATCCTGATGACTGTGAAGTATCCATTCAAGACAGAACCATCGTGTTGTAACTTGGGAGACTTTGTGCATGAGTTACTTTAGAATTGGGGGAAGGAATGACTGATACCCAGGTTGGGAAAGAAATGCTACTGTAGGAGCTGGAGAGATGGCTCAGCGGTTAAGTCACTTGCCTCCAGTGCCTAAGGCCCTGGGTTCATTCCCCAGGACCCACATGGGCCAGACCCACAAGGTGGTGGCCCTGGTTCTCTCTCTCTCTCTCTCTCTCTCTCTCTCTCTCTCTCTCTCTGTATCTCTCTGCTTGAAAATGAATAAATAAAATATTTTAAAAAAAAGAAATGCTACTGTCAGTCACTGGCTGTCCTACTGAAAAATGAATGACAGACACACAGGGGTCCTGGGGCATCTGAAGCCTGCCGTCTCATGTGGCTTGGGTCTCTGCTTTCTGAACTCCAGAGAATCGGGCACTAGGCAAACGTAAGAGCTACCTGGTCCTGGAAGTTCTTCAAAGCTAGAAGCGGTTCTCAGGACTGTCTGTCTAACATGATCCTGTGCAATGTGTTAGTTTCCATTGTACCCACACACAAGTGTGGCTGAGTCTATCACCGAGGAGCCCGTCGTGCCATTTGCAGTGTTCTCTGACCCAAGGAAGGCATCTTGCTAAGAATAGTGGCTCTGGGGCTGGAGAGGTGGCTCAGCAGTTGAAGATGCCAGCTGGCAAAGCCTGACGTCCCGAGTTTGATTTCCCATTGCCTACTTAAAACCAGATGCTCAGAGTGGTACATGCATCCAGTTTGTTGTAGAGGCAAGAGGCCCTGGTGCAACCACGTTCATTCTCTTTCTGTCTGCCTCTTTCTCTCAGTCTCTGTTTCTCTCTCTCATAAATGATAAATAAAAATATTTTAAAGAGAATAGTCTAACTCCAAAACTAGGTACTGTGTCATTTTCATCCACTGTTCTTTTTTTTAATATTTTATTTATTCATCTTCAAGCAGAGAGAGAGAGAGAGAGAGAGAGAGAGAGAGAGAGAGAGAGAGAGAGAGAGAGAGAGAGAATGAGAGAGCACATACCAGGGCCACCACCTTGTGGGTCTGGCCTATGTGGGGTCCTGGGGAATTGAACCTGGGGCCTTAGGCACTGGATGCAAGTGCCTTACCCGCTGAGCCATTTTTCCAGCCCATCTACTGCTCTTTTGTTTTCCTGTCTTTTAAGTGCCAACAAGAATAGCAGCTTCTTTGCTGGCTAGCATTGAAGTGTTGTAGAGCACGTAGATGCAGAAGGGTAAGGACGCTTTAAGAGACTTCAGTGCACAGCTGGTGATCATTATAACCACATCTGAGTAGAATTGGACCGCCCTCCCCTTTTACATTTTTGCATCCCGTCAATGCCATCTCTGAACGATGAAGAGGAGATCAGATCATGCAGAATTAAGTAAGCCCACCCCCTCCTCATTCTAGATTTTTCAACTATGAATAGATTTTTCTGAATATTGAACCCCATAGCATGGAAATCCAGTTTTTGTTTAAGCTACGGGAACAAAGATAAATGGGTGAGTTACTTCACATAAAGTAGGTAGAATCATCAGAAATATTGAGTAACAATGCAGCTGCCCAACAAGGCATAGTGTGCCAACTGGAGCAATGGTGGCAAGTCTGTTATGGGGGAAACCACCAGCTCTCTGCTTAGTTTTGAGGTCTGCTCTATGGGAGGAAAGCCATACCTGGTGCTGAAAAACTAGTCGGAAGTCTATGGCTGGGGAGGTCCTGAGCCCTGGGGTGGGGATGGGGAATACCACTCTTGTTTGGCTAAGTGGATGCGTTATGCTCACCAAATTGCTCCCTAAATATTTATGTTTACGCTGATCTATTAAAGTTGCTCCCACATCTGGTCAGTGAACTTCTCTTTTCACATCACAGTGATTACGAGGGGGACCCCAAAACTCCTGAAGGTGCTGAGAAGAGGTGACAGGGATATATGCGTTCAACGGTGACAGCCTTCTCTGTCACACTGCAGAGGGCAGAAAGAAGAGAAGAACAAATGAATGGGGAGGGGTGCTTTGCAACAATATCTCCCAGACACAAAAGCGGCTATTACAGTCACGACCTCACAGTGATGTCACTACTTACACAGACCTACATAATATGATGACGTAAAAAGTGATGATGTCAAAATAGAAGAGGGACTAGCTGGGAAAAGTAAGGGATCCAGTGAGGTAGAGACCAAGGAAGAGGTGGGAGGGGATTGTGATTAGGGGACAGTGTGTAGAGGTAGGGAGGCTGTCAACAGAATGTGTGACCCGGCTTCTGTTTGATTAGGAATGGAAAAACAAATATATCACAGATTATATCCCGGTTTCTTCTTATGCTTTTACTTAATTCCAAAGGATATGTTAAAATTTCATATTTGCTGGGCTGGAGAGATGGATCAGCGGTTAAGACACTTGTCTCCAGTGCCTAAGGCCCCTGGTTCAATTCCCCAGGACCCACATAAGCCAGACCCACAAGGTGGTGGCCCTGGTGTGCTCTCTCTCTCTCTCTCTCTCTCTCTCTCTCTGCTGGAAATTGAATAAAATATTTTTTAAAAATTTCATATTTGCCAAGGAAATGTTCAAAGATCATAAAAAGGTCTCGAGACAAATATGCCAAGGCTGCGGAAATAGCTCAGTGTCTAGCATGTATGAATCTCTATGTTCATATATGTGTGTAGCTATACACATATACATACCCACGTACATACATACATACTCCGAAAATCTAGGAAGCCTTATGTGATGTTTATATGTTATAGCTTCCATGTAAAATGGACACATTTCCAGGGCAGAGCAGGGGAAGCTATTCTGACTACCTTAGTGATTATGAAACCCATGGAGCTATCTGGGAATAGACGAGTGAAAGAAAAGGCTTTTTTTCCCTAAAAGGGTAATTAACTTGGATTTTTACACACAAGTTCTTTTAATGTTAGCTTTGCAGAAACGTTGAAGCCGTAGAAGAGCATCTCCCCAAGAAGACGACCGGTTCCAGCCCTGACAACCCTGCACTTTGAACAGAGATGCAGAATTGTGAAGACAAGACAACTCCGACTTACAGCAAAAACCCCCCCAGCATTCTTGAATACCATTTGAAAGGTCGAGGAAAAGGCAGGTTTAGTTAAAGCCATGGGAGCAGACACATGCCACCCTGATGTGCTTGTCCCACTAGTTTAAAATGTGATGATCCATTTCTCAAAATTGCCCCAGCTGGGCCAGGATTGCAGTGCTGGTGCCCAGAAGTCTCACTTGATGGAGGAGAGTTTCTAACCCTGGAGACACAGGTAGAGCCATAGGGCAGTGGAGTCCCCGGATGTTGGAAGGAGCCAGCACAGCGGTGAGCAGGGGAGGAGCAGGGCGAGGCTTTGGAGTGAGCCTAGAAGAAGCCTCTAGAAGCTGGGAGAGCCATGGAGTCAGAGCCTGAGACTTCAAGACTCGGGTGGAGTTCCCTTCACCTGGACAGGTATTTTCCTCTTCATCCCTCAATGTCCTTTGAATACTTTGTGATACTTTGAATAGATGCCCCCAATAGAATTTATTATAATTGGGAATTTATTATAATTGTGATTATTGTAATTGTGAATTGTCTCCAGCCTTCTGGTTGGAGATGTCACTTTGGATCTGGCCTCCTGGGGTCTGGCCCTGAGGTATTTCTGAATCGGATGAAAGTTCTAGGGATACATATGCAAAACAGCAGCCTGAACTAAAGTCTGGTAATCCTGCTGTTTTATGAGTCAGTGTGACAGTGTGCTTGCTCACTTCTGGAGGTGCTGGGCCTCTGTCTCTGCTTGGATCTGTGAAAGGGGGCCAGCCTTTCCCTAACTTCCCCTGGATCTGTTTCTTCAATAAATACTTTCCTCCCCAAAATTGTGCCTGGTTTGGAGAGTCATCCCAGCGGCATTTGGCTGACTAGGACAGTCCTTCATGCTGAAATAGGGATGTCAATTCCTCTCCTTCCTCTCCCTTCCTCTCCCCTCTCTCCCTTGATGGTTCTTGAACTTAAGGCCTTATCTAAGTGAGGCAAAATTTCCACCACTGAGCTATATCCCCAGCCCAGCAGTATTGTAGTCCTGGATGGGGTATACACATACACACACAGATACACACACACTACACATACACACACACACTACACATACACACACCACACATATACACACATACACAACATATACACACAAATATATATACACACATACACACATATACGCACAAATATATATACACATACATACGCACACACATACAGACACACACCACACATACACACATACACACACACCACACATATACACATGCACACACACATACACACACTGCACATACACACACACATACACCCCCCACACACTCACGCACCCCACAGTAAGTTGGCCAGTAAGCCAGAGAATTCTAGCTGGTTTATTAAGACAAAATTTCATCTCGTTCATGGATATTTTATTATATTCACAGTAGGTTTTGAAAGATTATAATTCGCTTCTGAATTCCCTTAATTGCAGTAAACGTGGTTTGCCAGAGTCACTCTCCTAGGTCTTCAGCCAGAACCCTCGGCTCATTCCTGCCCTGCTCTATGTCCATGGACACCTGAGTCTGTGAGCCCTCATCAGCATCGATGAGCAAAGCTTTTTGGAAGCAAAGGGTCATGAAGTGTGTATCTCACGTTCCTGACATGAAACGGCAGAGCAGTTGGTTATGACGTGTGCAGTGCTTCTGTGCACTTTAAATCATCTCTGGATGACACAATAGCCCGTAGTGTGAAATCATTGTGAGGCTGGACAGTGAGGGAGTGACAGCAAGGACAAAGGTCTGCTTGTGTTAGAGCACAGATCCCTTCTTCCCTGAATACTTCAGGTCTACGAATAACTGGATCCTCAAGCAAGGATCTGCAAGCACAAGATCTGCAAGCACAGGATCTGCAAGCACAGGACCTGCAGATGGAAGGACATCCATACCATTGTGCATTCAGTCAACTTTCCCAGGACTAAAAATTTCTCCATAAAATATGTGTATGTTGCATAGACTTGTATATGGGAGTGTGTTATGATGCTCTATTATCAAAATACTTTTTCTTATAACCCTTTTCCTTATCTCTTATTTTCTGTCAAAGGTTTTATCACAGATTGTTTTGAGCCAAGGTATTTGTAATGGAAGAAATAACAAATAAAAGTTCGAGACTATCCAGAGGCATGGCACCCCCCAGTAAAAACACACTTGGGCCAGGAGGACCGGGCTGAGTACTAGGCTATCCATGGTCCCCTGCCACAAGGACTGATCCAGACGACCCACGGAGGAGGATATCCAGCTGATTGGGGAGGGGGAGGGGGCATTGGGGAATTGGGGATAACAACTCATTTTTTGTCCACTAAATAATGTAACTCATTATAGACAATATATATATATATATATATGTTCAGTAAAGCCACCAGCCAACCACTAGAGGGCGGAATGCTATCACAAAAGTGATTTGCAAGAAAAAAAAAAGAAAATTTCTTTAAAAAATCCATCCTGAGGGACAAGACTGTGTGTTCCTTAGGCATGTTTATATTGGGACTCTTGGGGTGATGTGAGCTAAATTCACGTCCGAGCGGCAGCCAAGGAATCTGCATTGTCAGTATGCACTACAGATGATCATGTTGTAGTTTATGGGTGGGAAGAGCTTAGGGAAATGT
>PVHP010040607.1:0-15803 GCA_004024765.1 Zapus hudsonius | reverse complement strand
AGAAGAAGAAGAAGAAGAAGAAGAAGAAGAAGAAGAAGAAGAAGAAGAAGAAGAAGAAGAAGAAGAAAAGGAGGAAGAAGAAGAAGAAAATGCAATTTTTGCATATTAAAAAAAAGCATAGGATCTAGGCATGGTGGCTCACACATTTAATCCCAGCACTTGGGAGGCAGTTAGGAGGATCCATGTGAGTTTGAGGCCACCCTGAGACAACAGGGTGAATTCCAGGTCAGCCTAGACTAGAGTGAGAACCTACTGCATGAGGACCTCAGTTCGGTACCCAGAACCCACATTTAGGGAAAAAAAAATTAAAGCCTGGCATTATCATTCTGCTTTCCCATCAGATATGAAACCAAGGGTCTTTTGGGCTGCTCGTTACCTTGTCTTATCACTGCTTAAGGTAGCTGTGTGCATGAGATGTCAGGAGATGTATGAAATTCCCCACACACGGCACACAGATCTGGTTGTAATTTCAGAGTAACTCATGGAGAATGTTTTAAAACTAGCTTGGTTGCATTTTTTTTTCAAAAGTGCTTCTCATCCAAATGAAATCATAGATAGTGCTATAAAAATTGTTTTCTAAATAAATTCACCCCAAAGCAAATTATCTTAAAAATATTGTTAGCAATATTAAATGCAATTACAAATCCTAGAGCCTAATTCTTCAAAGCCCAAGGTCCTAAGCAATTGACACAAATAACGGTTTTGTTCTCGTTTTCTTTGTTCTCGGGATATGACATTTACTGTTACTTAAATTCATTTTGACAAACAGCTAATCAGTATCCATCATTATGTCAAGCTCTGTGCTCATGAAGAAACTTAAGAGCAGATAGACCTGGCTCTCTACAGACAGATGGAGAGTGCCAGAAAGTCTTTCTGCTTACATAGTCACAGCATATACCCAGATACACACATATTACATGTACACAGTATATCCTAGGCAACAGGTTACACAGCAGCATGGTAAGAAAGTTCTTTTATTTTAGCCACTGTAACCTGAAAAAAAACAGACATCTTTATTTAGAATTGTATCACATTTCCTACACCTTATTATACCACTAAAGTTGTCGACACTCATTTCTTGTGGTGCAATTATGACGTAGTGTCGTATTTTCTCTTTTGTTAAGCTGACATTGATGAGAGGAGGATCCACTATGTCCTGAAGGAGAACAGCAATGCAACCAAGGACATCTTCTACTTCTCTGTTGAAGACAATGGTAAGTCAATGGTTAAGCTGTGAAGAGAGCTGTGGTGAATTAAGATCAATACAAAATTAAAAATAGGGATGGAGAGCTGGCTTAGTGGTTAAGGTGCTTGTTTGCAAAGTCTGATGGCCTGGGTTCAAGTCCCCAGTACCCATATAAGGCCAGATGCACAAAGTGGCACGTGCCTCTGGAGTTTGTTTGCAATGGCAAGAGGCCCTGGCATGCTCATATTCTCTCTCTCTCTCTCTCTCTCTCTCTCTCTCTCTCTCTCTCTCTCTCTCTCTCTCTCTCTCTCCTTTCTCTTGCAACTAAATAATGAAAAATGAAGTTTAAAAATGGAAAATGAAACATCATTTATATAGTCATATCTAGTACCAATAAGTTGATTTGTTTTGTTCTAGTTATGGTCTAGGCTCAATGTATTTGGGAAAGTCAGTTTTTAGGAAGAGGAAGCAATGAGGAATTTGATGTTTGAGAAAGGATGTCCGTGGGCTAATTTCCTGACAGGATTTGTGTATGTGTGATATTCTAAAGAGACTGAGTCTTAACTAGGAGATTTTGAGAATCAAGTTCATGGCTTCTGTCATTCAGAAACAAATTAGAATGTCTACCTTTTAATGTTTTTTTTTTCAGCTGAGTCTCCTGGCTTCCTAACCTTGGAATTTAATCTCCTTATGGGGCTGATCCGGCTCAGTGGTAGAGTGTGTGCTTTGTTGTATGTGTGAGATAACCACCCCCCACCAAATTTAATGTTTTTGAAATTTTCTTGGATGGGGTTCGAAATGTACTTACTGAAATTTAATCTCCTTGAATGAGGGGGAAACGTATTTACTGGCACAGAAGAAAACTTGCTAAAAACCTGCCTGTCTCCGTGGCACTTAAGTCTTCTTACTGTAGCTTCAGTCACAAAATGGGCAGCAACATGTAAATGGGAGGTGGTTTCTTTACACAGCAAAGGATACAATAATGAAATGGTCAGGAGAAAAATAATTTTGCAGTATGACAGCAGAAATCACATCCACTCAATAACTTTGCTCAGTGGCAATCATTCCTCATTTCCAGCAAATAACAAGCACTTCCTGCCTAAGTTTTGTCATCAGCCCAAGGATTGATTTACTGCAACCTACGAGAGGCCACCGGTGCTCTGGGTTTGAATCCTAACTTGCTTCATGTAACCTTGAACCAGTTACTTTGTTCTATCATTCCTCTTCCCATCCATAGAAAGGCACCTTCATAGCTAACTCAAAGGGCTGTGATGAGGATCAAGTGAAATAATGTATTAAGCACTTGGCACAGAGCAGGTGCTGGCTAATAGTGACCTTCTCCTCTGATGAAGTTACTATATGGGGAGAACACTGGCTGCTTTCCATCTTATCACTTATATTTGAAAATAAATCTTCCCTCCCTTTCTTAAGTTCTCAGGTCAAAGATGTTTAAAAAACAGATGAATTTATGCTTCTAAGTGGATTCATAAAGAAATTTAACCCGTGGACAGTTTATGAGAATGTTTTCCTCCTGGGGACTGAAGAGATGGCTGAGTTTCCCATGACTGCTATAATCAACCAGCACAAATGTGGTGATGTAAACAACACAATCTGTCCTCTTCCACGGCTGAAGAGCAGAAGATGGTTCTCACAGACTAAAGTCAGGTCTCTGGGTGGCTGCATTTCCTTGAGGAGAGTAGAGGAGACAATCCATTTCCTCACTCTTTCCAGCCTCTACAGGCTGCCTACTTCTCCTTCTTCACAGCCAGAGTTGCCTAGCGTTTCTCATGCTGCATAACTCTGCTACTCACCTGACCCCTCTCACATATGGACCTTTGTGAGCACGGGACTCACCTGTGATGATCTAGAATAATTGCCCCATTCCACTATGTTTTGTTTAATCACATATACAATGCCTCCTTTCCCTAGAATGTAATAAATTAACAAACTCTAGGAAATGAGGGACCTATTATTCTGCCTACCCCAAGTATGAAAGAAATCAACACACATAAAACCACTTAGAAGAATAGCTGAGGGGCTGGAGAGATGGCCCAGGAGTAAGGGTGCATATTATACCAGAATGATCCAGAGATGCCCTGGGTCATCCTGAGTTTAATTCCTAGCACCCTCATAAAAAGCTGTGAATGGGCTAAAGAGAAGGCTCAGAGGTTAAGGGGCTTGCTCAGAAAGCCTTACAACAGAGTTTGATTCCCCAGTACCCATTGTAAAACCAGATACACAAAGTGGCACATACATCTGGAGTTTGTTTGCAGTGGCTAGAGGCCCTGGCATGTCCATTCTCTCTCTCTTTCTCTCTGTCCTAGGCATAATGGTACACATTTATAGTCCCAGTACTCAGGAGGCAGAGGTAGGAGGATTGCTGTGAGTTTGAGGCCAGCCTGAGACTACATAGTGAATTCCAGTCAGTCTGGCCTAGAGAGAGACCCTACCTTGAAAACAAAAACAAACAAAAAAAAAAAAAAAAAAAACACCTGCCATGGCCACATGTCTGAAACCCCTTCTTGGGGAGGGGGGTAGACAGGAGAAACACTGGGGCTCACTGGTCAGCCAGTCTGAAAGCAGCAGCTCCAGATTTTGTGAAATACTTTCTCCCTCTCTCTCTCTCTCCCTCTCTCTCCCCCCCCCCTCTCACACACACACACAGTTGGGAGGGTGTTCAGTGGCTAATGTCTTGTAAGCATTCAGAAAATGCTATCTTTAGGAGACCAAAGTTTCTAGGGAGAGGGTTGCTCTAACTAAAAAAAATGTTTAATAATTTAGAACTTAAACTATAATTAGATTACTTGATTATATATGATCAACTTTAAAACTATTGTGAAGCCGGGCGTGGTGGCGCACGCCTTTAATCCCAGCACTCGGGAGGCAGAGGTAGGAGGATCACCATGAGTTCAAGGCCACCCTGAGACTACAGAGTGAATTCCAGGTCAGCCTGGACTAGAGCAAGACTCAACCTTGAAAAACCAAAAAAAAAAAAAAAAAAAAAACTATTGTGATAAATTGTTTTATTGTGTACTACATGTAATGCTTTGTTTCTCCCCTCTCTCTTTTTCCACCCAACTTATTTCATATCTATGAGAAGTTAGTCAAGTAAGGAGAAAGAGGAAAAGGGGGGAGATGGTCAGCATGAGGATCTGAGCCCTGAGACCCAGCACCCACAGTAATGCCAGGTGGTTGTGGCAGCACCTGTAATCCCAGCACTGAGAAGGCAGAGACAGGACATCCCTGAGGCAAACTGGATAACTAGACTAGCCAAATCAATGAATTCTGAGTTCATATGAGAGACCTTGCCTCAGAAAATAAGGTGGACAACGATCAGGGAAGAGACCCAAAGTCAAACTCTGGCACGTGCACACACACACACACACACACACACACACGCACGCACGCACGCACGCACGCACGAATGCACAACCATACCCATATGTACTCACACACATGCAAACACACATACACCATGCACACAAACTACATACATATACATGCAAAGAGAAGAGAGAGAAAGGAAGTGGTTAATGCATTGGTCTAGGTAGGTGCCACCTGCTGAGCTGATGCACAGTCATTGCCTTGGCTGCCCACCTCTTCTTTTACTTTATTAAGGTTTTGCCTTTTGCTCCGCTATAGCCAATGAAGCAATACATATCAAAATGAAATATGAGCACATATCAGTTCCCTACTATTGCAATTACCTTCAAGTTGCTGGGACAAACACCCGACCAAAAGCAGCTTATGGAAGGAAGGGTTTATGTCAGGCTTACAGAGTCCAGGGGAACATCATCAATGGTGAAAAAAGCTCGCTCGCTTCCATAGATCCAAGCAGAGAGACATCATCAAACAGCCAACAAGCCAAGTTTCTCTGAGCACACCTAGTAGGTCTGGGCTACAATATCTGCCCCCAGTGACACACCTCTCTTCCCCAGCAGGGCTCTACCCACTGGAAACTCAAGTTGTCACTTCAATCTTTTGTTCTTTCAAAATGGCTAATTTTTAAATTTTCTTTGCAAACAGAGAGAGATGGAGAGAAAGACAGGCAGAGAAAATGGGTGCACCAGTGCCTCCAGCCACTGCAAACAAACTCCAGATACATGAACCACTTTGTGCATCTGGCTTTATGTGGGTCCTAAGGAATAGAACCTGGGGGCTTAGACTTAGCAGGCAAGTGCCTTTAACCACTGGGAAAGCTCAATCTTAATAAAACACCTGAGTCTATGGGGCCATACATTCAAACCACCACACCCACTAAATTTGAGGGTCTCTTCCTGTCGCATAGCAATACTCATGTACAATTTAAATAGCAATTGAAATGGAAAGTGTGGATGATGAGAACAGATGATTCCATCAATTCTGCAGTTTTGAGAATTCAGACCCAGGCATTTCCATATAGAATCTGTCTGCTTTTTAACATTGAAGATAAATTTCATTAAGTTCAAGGTTGCTGTGAAAGCCCCTAGTAGGAGTACACTGTAGACTTCTAAAGTTCTGAACTGTGCCAATTAAGCACCCTGTTAAGCTCCTTCATTCATCTTCCTCCATCTGGGTCATTTTACTCATACAGTCAGGTTTGAATTGAATTTTTGCCTAGCTTATAATATATAACACTGAATGTTTTTCTACCTTCTGCATAAAATTACCTTAAATTTTTATAGCACTTGATATTCCTATGGACATGTTTTACATTATTCGAGTAGTTTTATCCCATCTCACTGTAACTACAACCTGTGAAATAGGAAGTATTATCTCAGATTTTAAGATGAGGAAATGGGCTGACTGAATTCAAATGACAAACAAAAGAAATAAGGAATACCCAGTGAATTATTTCTAATGTCATGCTAAACAGGTCTATGCAAGTGAGATTAATTGTTGATATTTAACTTTCTTCCTAAGACTGGAAACAGATTAATTTTTCTCAAAAATTATTCAGTGTTTAAAGTCAATCTGATTAATTCTATACATTTTCATATTTGAACCTGACCTCCGATTTACCTCACAATCTAGAATACCAATCTCTGTTTAGATGAGATTTTTTGTTGAGGAAAGAATGAAATTAAGGTCATAGGAGATAAAGAAGCTTTTCTCAGTGTTGAATCAGCCCATGAAGTGAGAGGAAAGTTACACTTATTTAGAACTTTAACCTCTAGGCAATACATCTGAGAATGCAAAAGCAATACAGAAATGTCTGAATGGTCACATTAGAAATCCCTGGCCCAACCTGCATACTTGACTCAAAGAAGACCGAACTCACTGTTATTTCCCAAACGATTGTAATTCTACTTCAGATACAAACAGTGGTGGAGCCAGGCGTGGTGGTGCGTGCCTCTAATCTCAGCACTAGAGAAGGGAAGGCAAAAGGGTCATGAGTTTGAGGCCGTCTTTGACTATGTAATAATGAGTTCAAGGCCAATCTGGGCCACATAAGACCTCATTTCTAAACAAGAAAACAACAATAAGAAAAGCATAGAAGTTAGAAATCAAGAGAGTTATAGAACATGGAACTGATAGATTAAAAATGAACAGATAGTGGAAAGAGCGTAAGGGTCATAGAGGGGGAGAATATCCAGAGACATTGCCCCCCTCAGCAACAACACACAAGTGTGGGGGGGGACCTGGCTGCCTCTTGTGCTATCTATAACCTCCTACCCCATGGAACAATCCAGTATGCCCACCGAGGAGGATACCCAGTGGATTGGGGTCAGGGAGGAGGGAATCGGGGATACCAACGTAATATTTACTAATACAGTGTATCTAATTTTTTACAATAAAAATAGCCAAAAAATGAACAGATAAAGGACTCAACACCATGAGAACCCAAGAGGTAATGCTGTAATGAGATGAAATATCCAGTCTATTTCTCTAGCTCCTTATCATATCAGCGGCATGGCTGTGATACAACTATCAACATCTGGTGGGCCTTTGACGATGATGTCCTAATAAACCTACATTTGTGCATGTGGAAGGAGATCACAATGTGTTATTAAATGGAGAAAGCCAAGTAGAAAGTGGTGTGCAAAGACGTAAGGAAAATTGCAGGAAATGTGGCTAAGTAGGCGTGTGTATGTGTAAACACAGGAAGAGATCACAGCATACATACAGTGATTGTAAAATGAGTTTCTAACGGCAGTGGTAGATTATAAAGTGTTTTTATTTCTTTTTACGTTTTCCATTTTCTTGTGTAAATGCTTTCGAGAGGCCACTCTTATTATTGGAAACAGAGTAATTTCCATCTAAGAAAAAAAAGAATGCTGAAATGAATCACAAACTATTTGGTTCAATAACATTGATTAATATGAGTAACTGCATTATTCTCGCTTGTACATACTTCCAAAATGTCCCCTTTCATACTGAGGAACCTAAAAAAAGGAGAATCAGAGTCATTTCTCTTCAGTTAGGAAAGAATCAACAATTATACTTGTCACTGATTCATGTCAAAAAATACAACATGAGATCATTTTTTTACTAAATGTTTACTAATTTATTGTTATTATTATTTTAGGTAGGGTCTTGTTCTAGCCTAAGCTGACCTGGATTCACTCTATAGTCCCAGGCTAGCCTCAAACTCATGTCAATCCTCCTACCTCTGCCTCACAAGTGCTGGGATTAAAGGTGTGTGCCACTGCACTCCATCCCCTCACTAATCATGCAATTCCATAGAGCCATTATAAGTACTAAACAAGTGAAGAAAATTCTAGAACAAGAAAATAAACATACTTGGAATAGACATAAAAGAAAATAAACATAAAGGTGATGAATGAGGGGCTGGGGAGATGGTTTAGTGAGTAAAGTGCTTTCTCTGTAAGCATGAGGACCTGAGTTCAGATCGTCAGCACCCATGTAAAATTTTTAAAATGCTGTATGCAGCTGCATGTACCTGTCATCCCAGCACTTGGGAGACAGAGCCAGGAAGAACCCTGCAGCTTGTTATCTAGTTGGTCTAGATAACCTGTAATGTCCAGGTTTAGTGAGAGATACTGTACCAAAAACCAAGCTGGGAAGTGATTGAAGATGATACCTGATGCTGACCTCTGGCCTCTATGTGCATGTGCACGCACATGCACACACCACACACACACACACACACACACACATATACACACACACTGCAAACACACACAGAAAACATACATACACACACATACACACATACATGCACACACACTGCAAACATACACACAGAAAACACATACATACACACACATACACACACATGCACACACGCACACTGAAAACACACACATACATGCACGCACACACACACATACACACACATACACATCACACACATGCAAATAAATGAATAAGATGATTAATATAAAGAGAAAATGTAAGCTGGGGAGATTGCTCAGTGGCTGAAGACACTTGCTTACACAGCCTGGGTTCAATTTAAAAGAAAAATCAATGAACTATTATGAATTTTTAATAGTCTTTATTATTAAAATAATACCTACTCTTCTCGTGGGCATATCACTTAGATGCCCTTATTGTGTATTATCTATCTTTTCTAATTTACAAATGCCCTGGGTACCACATACATTAAATTAAGAAACAATTTATTGTTTGAAAAGTCAAACCGGTTATATTGTGTTATGAAGCAGAGTCCTAAATGAGCACTTCAGAGTTACACATGGTAGTGCACACTTATCTGCCCATTAGGAAGCCAATACAAGAGGGTCACAAATTAGAGGCCAGATGAGTATATTAGTGAGCTAGGTCTAAAAAATAATAAATCTGGGCATAGTGTTGCACCCTTTAATCCCAATACTAAGGAGGCTGATGTAAAAGGATCTCTATGAGTTCAAGGCCAGCCTGGGCTACAGAGCGAGACCCTGCCTCAAGAAAAAAAGAAAATATAATGGTGATAATAGTAACTTTGGGAACATATTTAAAGTAAAACTTTGAAAGTTTAGGACTAAGCCTTTCCAGCACTTGGGAGGCTGAGGTAGGAGGAGTTGAAGGACAGCCTGGGCTACAGAATGATTTCCAGGTCATCCTGGACGAAAGTGAGACCCAGCAGTTCTATACGTTACACTCAATATCATATAATAAACCCCTTTTATCATATTGGACCATAGTGATAATAAATGTTTATGAAGATATGTAATTTGTTGTTTTTAGGAGTAAAATTCTCTGAGAGGCATGTGTGGTGGCTCATTCCTATAATCCCAACACTCAGGAGGCTAAAGTAGGAGGCTTGCCATGAGTTCCAGGCCAGCCTGGCACCACAGAGTAAATTCAAGACCAACCTGAGATAGAATGAGCTCCTGCATCAAGAAAACAAAGCCCCAAAATTCTCTGAAATGGAATCATTGGTAATAAGACTTACTTTTAAAAGTTAAGAATGGGACTGGGAATGTAGCTCAGTGGGTAGAGTGCTTGCCTAGCATGCATGAGACCCTGGGTTCAATCCCAAGTTCAGCATGAACCAGATATGGTGTCACACTTCAGTAACTATAGCACTTGAGGAATAGAATCCGAATCAGGAATATTAGGGATTCAAGACCAGCCTGGGTTACATAGGGAATTAGAAGCCAGCCTGGGCTACCTGAGGCCCTGTGTCATGGTGGCATGCACATCTAGTCCTAGCTACTTTGTGGCTAAAGCAAGAGAACCAGTTAAGCCAGGAATTTAGAACCAGCCTGGGCAATATATGGAGACTCATTTCAGGAAAAAAACAAACATGTAAATGATAGAAAATTCTTCCAAAAAATAAAACCTACTAAAGAGAGGGAAACTCAGCAGTTAAGGCCTCCAGTGCCTAAGGTCCCGGGTTCAATTCCCCAGTAACCACATAAGCCAGACCCACAAGGTGGTGGCCCTGGTTCTCTCTCTCTCTCTCTCTCTCTCTCTCTCTTTCTCTGTGTGTGTGTCTCTTTCTTTCTCTCTCTCTGTATCTCTCTGCTTGAAAATGAATAAAAAAATATTTTTTTAAAAAAAGAGAGGGAAACTGAATTCCTCTTGAGACTAGCTATGGAAGGAATTTCATTCACACAGTGAGTTCTAAGGAGCTAGCCATCCTAAGTTCAATAATTGGGAAGGGCACCAAGCCATACCAGGCAGGCCCTCTGCCTTGCTGGCATTATTACAGCTAGAAACTAGGGGCTCACAAGAGTCAGTTGAATTACTCAACTGAGAAAGTTATGAAAGATTGAAAACGGCCTGTGGTCTATGCTTCCTCTGAGAAAAGAAAAGTGGGAAGCCTGCCAGTTGGCAAGGAATCAGGAGAAAAGCAATCGGGTTTCTAAAGACAATAATGTTCTAGCTTCTTTTTTTAAGTGACAGGAGTTACATGATTAATTGAGGGAAACCTTCCAATAGACTGCCCATTTTCTTTTTTGTAAGGGTAATTTCATTTAACATGCAGTTTTAAAAATTATTTATTTCAGGCTGGCATGGTGACACACTCCTTCAATCCCAACACTCCACTCAGGAGGCTGAGAGGGTAGAATTGTGATGAGTTCAAGACCAGCTTGGACTACAGAGTAAGTTCCAGGTCATTCTGGGCTAGATTAAGGCCCTGCTTCAAAACAAAACAAAAAACATTGGGCTGGGGAGATGGCTCAGTGTTATAGGTACTTGTTTGCGAAGCCTGTCTGCCAGGGTTTAATTCCTCAGTACCCACATAAAACTAAAGTGGTGCATGTGTCTGGAGTTCATTTGTAGCAGCCAGAGACCCATTTCTCTCTCTCTCTCTCTCTCTCTCTCTCTCTCTCTCTCTCTCTCTCTCTCTCTCTCTCTCTCTCTCTCTCTCTGTGTGTGTGTGTGTATGAGCACCTTCATGCCATGGTGCAGGTCAGAGGACAGCCTGTGAGTCAGTATCCTGTCCACTTCATTTGAGGGATTCTCACTCTGCTGGAATTACAGAAATCCTCCATGGCTTCCCGCTTTTTACATGGGATCTGGGGATTAAACTCGGGTACTCCATCTTGAGCTGCAAATACTTTATCCACTAAGTCATCTCCCAGTTCGTGATACGAAATTCTAAACTAGTAAGTACTGCCCAATATTAAATTCTCCATGGCCAAAATTGTTGATACAAATGAATTAAAGAGAATAAAGGTAAATGAATTTCTCTCTCAATAGTTTGTTTTTAGTAGAATAAATGTATAGATCTTAATCCAGGAGATCTCTTCATAGAATTCAGGGAATTGAAGAACTTAAATATAAAAATAGTTATCTTTACTGACTTCCACCAAAAATGTAGCATTTTCTCCAAGTACATATATAAATTAGGAAACAAATGACTATGCTATTTTATGACTAAATATATGATTAGACTATATGACTATACAATATGACTTTCCACTATGCAACTGTACTATATGACTACACTCGTATATAATACTATAATAAATTACTCTTTGGGCAATATCTTCAACCTCGTAGCCAGGAGAAATATCAAATCACAGGCATTATAGAGATTCCTTTCCTTGAATTATTACTCTGAAATTTTGTAAGTAGGCTTATCATACATTTCTTTCTTACCATCTTCTCTGAGATATAATCCACACACCATACAATTTATCCACCTGTTGTAGTCAATCTTTCTTTCATTGCTGCAACAAAAGAAACTCAACCAAAGCTGCTTTGTGGAAGAATGCATTTATTTGGTTTATGGACTTGAGGGGCGACTCCAGCCTGGCAGGGAAAACAATGGCATGAACAGAGGGGTGGACATCACCTCCGAAACAGCACTGCAAATGGCAGGAAGGTGTGCCAAACAAACACTGGCAAGGGGAAGCTGGCTTATAACCCCCATAAGCCCGCCCCAACAACACAGCTCCATTGAGGTTGTAAAACCCAAACTGCCATCAACTAGGGGTTGATCATTCAGAGCACATTTGTTTGTGGGGGACACCTGGATCAAACCATGACACCATCTAAAATGTACAATTCAGTGGATTTTAGCATAGTACCTTTGTTACTATTGTTCTTTTTTATTTTATTATTTTTTTCTTAACACCAGTCATCACACTGTAGCTTAGGGTGGCATAGAACTCACTAGGTAGCACACACTGGCTTCAGACTTGTGGCATGAGCCACCTGATGTCAGGCAACATATTCCATTCTTTGATTTTTAATTTATGGTAAAATATGCAACATAAAACTTCTCATGTCACTTTTAGGCTGCATGCACAATATTGTATAATTAATACTTCCATCTGTTTCCCAAAGGTTCCATCACCCCAAACAGAAATTCTGTAACCATTAAACAGCAGCTTTTGGGGTGGGCATAAGGCTCAGTGGTTGATTGAATCAACTGATTCTTCATGGATTTTGAAAAGAAGAGAAAACCATGGAGTGCTTTAGACCTACATCTCTTCATGGAAAAGTGACTTGATTACAAAAGCCATCTAGAGTCAAAACTCGGGGACTCTTATCACGAAGCACGTCTTTCTGGAATGCTGGCAGAGGATGGTTTGTGCTGGTATAAATGGGTGTTCCCAGGCTGGCAGATGCCTTCTCACAGTGGGTAAGCCAGATGATGTGATTCTGAGCCTTATCACAAAGTCATGATAGGTGTTCCTTTCTGCAAATCTTAAAAGCAACTATTATTTCTAAGGGCTGTTCTGCAAACCAAATACTTATATATTACACAATTTACAGGATGGAGTATCTGACTGTTCCTGGGTCTTTTGCTGATTGCCAAACTCCTAGTCACCTTCAGACTTACTGTGATTACCTTTTCATTGCTGGCACAAAACAGAAGATGGGAGAAAAGTTGTTTATTTTGACTTATGACCTCAAAAGGAGCTCCATGGTGGTAGGGGAAAGGATGGACATCATCTCTGCCACAGCTGAGGGCAAACAGTGGCAGGAGAGTGTGCCAAACACTGGCAAGGAGAAGCTGACTATAACACCCATAAACCCACCCCCAACAACACACCTCCTCCAGCAAGGCTCCAATTCCAAATTGCCACCAGCTGGGGACCTAGCAGTCAGAACACATGAGTTTATGTGGGACATCTATTTCAAAGACCCACAAGACTGATTGATTTTCATTTGGATATGCACTCTGCAGTGGAATACTGGACCCTAGGGTAGCTTCCTTTGTCATCTGTTAAGGAACTTTTTCGCACTTTCTCCTAAGGGCTGCAATACTGTGCAGCCTCCCCTTTCCCCACCTCAGTGTCCAAGGATTCCCTTTTCTCTACATCCTACCTAGTACTTGACATCTTTAGTATTTTTTAAAGTATTTTATTAATTAAGAACTTTATGGACAAATGTTTAGTCTTTTAAAAATATTTTATGAATTTTATTTTAGAGAGAGAATTGGACACACCAGGGACTCTTGCAGCTGCAAACAAACTCTAGATGCATGTGCCACTTTGTGTGTTTAGCTTTATGTGGGTGTTGGGGCATCAAATCTGGGCTAGTAGGCTTTGCAAGGAAGTGCATTTAACTGCTAAGCCATCTCCCCAGCCCTCTCTAGTCTTTTTTTTTAATTATTTGTTTGTAATTATTTATAATTATTAATTAATATTTATAATTATTTTAAATTATTTGGTCATTCATAATTATTAATTAATGTTTATAATTTTTGCGGTCATGTTTTATTGTTTTTACTTTTTTAACTTATTTATTGTTAATAGATTCATTGTATGAGCAACTCTTGTGATGGTACCCCCCATTTCTCTCCTCCCTGTCCCCAACCCACTGGAGGCCCTCCTCTGTGGGATTGCTGGACCAGTCCATGGGATAAGGGGTCATGAATTGTACAAGAAGTAGCCATTTTTTCTCCTGTGTTGTTGAGAGGGTGATGTCTCTGGATATTCTTCTCCACCATGGCGCTTACAATCTTTCCGCCTCCTCTTCCACTCAGTTCCCTGAGTTATGGTGGGTGAATTTTAAGTCTGCTTTACTGTTAAGGTCTTATGAGTCTCTGGGTTTCTGTTTTGTACTGTGTTGGGTATCCTGGGTGTCTGTCTTGAGTATCCTTTCTTAAGTTAACTGACTTGCTGTGGAGGTAGCTCTCTTGCTCTTATAGAGACCAAGAACCTGGGCTCCATGGGGAAACTCCCACTAACCAGTGATCTATAGTCTTTTTGATACTATCCATTCTTACTGA
Organism: Zapus hudsonius; assembly: GCA_004024765.1. Taxonomy (NCBI): domain Eukaryota; kingdom Metazoa; phylum Chordata; class Mammalia; order Rodentia; family Dipodidae; genus Zapus; species Zapus hudsonius. The sequence goes on along the minus strand of PVHP010040607.1, from coordinate 1,539 downwards.
AGTGAGGTCACTCATTGTAGTTTTGATTTGCACTTATCTAATAATTCATACTGTTGGACATTTTTTTCACATACCTGTTGGCCACTTATATATGTTCTTTGGAGAAATATGTATTCAGGTCTTTTGTCCATTTCCTAATTGGTTTGTTTGCTCACTTGGTATTGAGTTATTTGAGTTTATTATATATTCTGGTCACTGGTCCCTTGCTAGGTACATACTTCACATATACATTTCCATACTGTACTTTATCTCTTCATTGTGGTGATGGTTTTCTTCAGTGTACCGATGGTTTCCAGTGTGATGTAATCCCATTGTCCATTTTTGCTTTCATTGCTTATGCTTTTGAGGTCTTAGCTGAAAACAAAACAATTTCCTAGACCAATGTCATGTACATTTCCATTCTATTTTCTAATAATAATTTTATAGTTTCAGATCTTAATAATGTTAAGTCTCCAGTACATTTTGCTTGACTTTTTTATATGGTGAGAAATAAGAGTCCAACTTCATTCTTTGGTGTATTCATCTAATTTTTTCAGTACCATTTATTGAAGGGCCCATCTTTTCCCCATCATGTGTTCTTTTCACCTTGGACAAAATCAGTTGGGGTGCTGGGAAGATTGTTCAGTGGTTAAAGGTGATTGCTTATAAAGCCTGCTGACCCAGGTTCAATTCCCAAGCCACCCACTCAAACTAGATGCAAAAAGTAGTGCAAGCATTTGACATTCATTTGTAGCAGAAATAGATGTGCAAATAAATAAATTTTTAAAGTTAGTTGGGGCTGGGGAGATGGTTCATTGGGTAAAGTGCTTGTCTAGCAAGTGTGAAGGCCTGAGTTTGGATCCCCAGTTTTCATGTAAAAAAAAAAAAAGGTGAGAGCCGGGCGTGGTGGTGCATGCCTTTAATCCCAGCACTTGGGAGGCAGAGGTAGGAGGATTGCCGTGAGTTCAAGGCCATCCTGAGACTACAGAGTGAATTCCAGGTCAGCCTGGACTAGAGCGAGACCCTACCTTGAAAAAAAAAAAAGGTGAGCATGGTGGTGATGCACCTCTATAATCTCAGCAAAGGGGTGGGGGGGAAGGTAGGCAAGCCCTAGGGCTCACTGGCTAGTTTGTCTATACAGATAGTGAGCTCCAGACTCAGCAAGCGAATAAGGCAGAAAACAACTGAGGAATACCCTGGAGTTGGCCTCTGGCCTCCACACACATATGCACACATGTGTGGGACCCTGCTAAGAGGCATGGAGGATATAGGGTTAAAGGATAGTTGAGGTTGGCCTGAAACCCCGATAATCTCAAGCTTCTCTGAGTTTATCTGAGACCGGTAGGCATTTTGGCCATCTCCTTCTTTTATCGTAGACACTCCAGTCCCACTGGTAGTCCACAACAAGAAACACAGGCACTTCAAGGCCTGAGTTTACATACCCCAGCTGTAATAACAAGCCTGGGCAATAAAAATTTAAAGGTCACAGTTCCTCTGTAGTCACTGACATCCAGTACGGGCCTAAAGGCACGTACTTCCAGCCACTTGGAGCTGAGAAAG
>PVHP010040606.1:0-15784 GCA_004024765.1 Zapus hudsonius | reverse complement strand
GAGATGGTAAGACCCTACTGCTAAAGACTTCACATGCTTGGGCTGCAGGTCACTGAGAAAATGAGCTGGAGCTGAGCTGGGAACCTCCTCCCTGTTGACTGGCTGTCAGGACGCTGGGAAGACCTATGTAGCCTGTTGAAAAGTCATCAATGATCTTAGCCAGCAGTGGACCCTGTAAGCTTTACGGCTGGCCAGCCAGGCCAAACGTACCAACTGGAGCAATGGTGGCATGTCTGTTATGGGGGAAACCAGCTGCTCTCTGATTGGACTGGAGGCCTGCTCCACGGGAGGGAATTCATGTCTGGTACTGAAAACCTAATGAAAGGCCTATGGTTGGGGAGGTCATAATTCCTAGGGGGTAAATCTACTACTGACTGGCTAAATGGCTATATTATCCCCATGAAACTGCCCCCCACATACTTATGTTTATATGTATATATTGACACTACTCTCACTTTTGATTAGAGAAGCTTCTCTTTTCAGATGGTGGTGACCACTGGGGTGATTCAAAAGTCACCCTAGTGCTGAGAAGAAGTGACATTTCGGCACTAAGTGAGACATCTCTATCCCCCCCCAAGGCTCGGGGACCACTGTGGAAGAGGCGGTGGAAAGAAGCTAAGAGCCAAAGGAAGGGAGGAGTGCTCACAGTACTGTCTTCTTTTTTAAAAAAATATTTTATTTATTCATTTTCAAGCAGAGAGATACAGGAGATAGATGATGAGAGAGAGAGAGAGAGACAGACAGACAGACAGACAGACTGACAGAAAGAGAGCACCAAGGCCACCACCTTTTGGGTCTGGCATATGTGGGTACTGGGGAATTGAACCGAGGGCCTTAGGCACTGGAGACAAGTGCCTTAACCACTGAGCCATATCTCCAGTCCAGTACTGTCTTCTTGACTCACTTGATATTCATGACCTCACGGTGGCTGATGCTACCGACACAAGACCTGGATGATAGGAGGGAAAATGATGACACCTGAACAGAAGAGAGACTAGTTGGGAAGAAGAGAGTCAGTGGAGGGGAGATTTAGGAGGGGGAAAGGAGAGGGGATTATAATCACGGTATATTGTCTATATTTATGGAAGTTGTCAATCAAAAGTTAAAAAAATAAAATGGGAAATTTTATTTGACATTTATGTCCCCACAATAAAGAGGTTATTGCTAGTTCTCTGTGGTCAGGCAGAAGTGAGGATTTGAGCCAATGAGACTGTCTGAAGCAATGAAGGGACAGAAATGACAGGACTGGGTAAAAAGCCATCAACCCATATAGTAGCTCAGACTATGAGGTCCACAACCGAGGGAAAAAAAGGAAGACTGAAAGAATGAAAGCCTTGGGCTGGAGAGATGGCTCAGCGGTTAAGGCACTTGCCTCCAGTGCCTAAGGCCCTGGGCTCAATTCCCCAGGACCCACATATGCCAGACCCACAAGGTGGTGGCCCTGGCTCTCTCTCTCTCTCTCTCTCTCTCTCTCTCTCTCTCTCTCTCTCTCTCTCTCTCTCTCTCTCTGTATCTCTCTGCTTGAAAAATGAATAAATAAAATATTAAAAAAATTTTTTTTAAAAAAAATGAATGAAAGCCTTGCTCCTCAACTTTGTCAGCGGGAGAGACGCTTGTGAATGAATTGACAGGTGCTCTCTGCACTCGGCGTTCAGCAAGGACCGGAGGGAAGGAGCCATTATTCCCTGGAGATGTTGTCTAGCAGATGATGGAGTGTGAGTGACAGCAATAGGAAGATGGTGTTATGCACAAGGCATCTAAACACTCTTTAGGAATGGGATTTGGATTTGAAGGCACTTCCCAACACGAGCAGGAGAAGCTCAGGGCTGACGGTGCAGTGAGTCCCTGAGAAGTACAAGATGGAAACTATTTTAACCTAGACGAAGGTTTGGGAAGGTGAGCAGGTGAGCCACGCGACTCAGAAGAAGGAAGCGGCATCAACACCTTGCTGCTCTTAATTAAGCTGAAAATAAATACGTTGAGAACTTTGAAAACAGTGATTGAGTCAGGTATGGTGGCACACGCCTTTAATCTGAGCACTCAGGAGGCTGAGGTAGGAGGATCGCTGCGAGTTCAAGGCCAGCCTGGAATACAGAGTGAGTTCCAGGTCAGCCTGGGGTAAAGTGGGACCCTGCTTTTAAAAAGCAAAAGTAACAGTAATTGATAAATTCACACATTTATTGAATAATGGAAAAAAAAAACCACATGGTCAGAAACAAGGACTCCACGGGACAGAGAACTGTGCATTCCGTGCAGACAACACACACATGGTCTCGGATGTGAGCTAAAGTGGAGGGTCAGACACCGGAGGCCTCGTCCACTGTGCATGAGGACTGGAGGGAGGGAGGAAGACCAGGCTGGGGCTGCTGAGCACCAGAAGGGGATGAGGTGGGCGGCTGCAGAGTGATGCGTGGTGCCGGGAGAGCCTGCTGACCAGACCTTGAACCAGGTGGTTCAGCACCTGCCTCTCATAGGGTTCATTGAGCAAGGAAGTCAGTGCTATGAACAGAAGTTGAAAAGGATGCTTAAAAAGGGGAAACTTGGATCCGATATCCGACCCCTATTTGCTTTGCCCCTGGAATGGGCCACTGTCTCCTCACTGTTCTTCCTGACCCAGACAGTGTTTTCTGGAAGGTGCTCAGACCAGCGGTCTCACCGAGACTGCTTGGAAAATATGTCTTGGCTACTTGTTGCCTAGCGTGGAAGCCACAGCATGGTGCAGACGCCCTTCCTGGCCCGCCTGCCACTTCTGGTCCTTTGCCATTGCTCGGCCCACCCCAGCTTCTTCCCCGGTCCTCGGGCTCACCCACAGCAGGGCTTGCCCAGAGCCTTTGCCTGGGCCTCAAGTCTTCCTCCTGGCGCTGCAAATGTACTTCTGGGTCCTTTGAGAGGTCTTCTCTGACTGGCCATCCCAAACTCCCAGAATCTCAGCAGAGGCTTTTTTTCAGCACTGAGCCAGGCCCCTGCCTCAGGCAGCAAGTGATTCTCAAAAGAGGTGGACAGGTGCCAGCCGAATGGCCGTGTTGCCTGATCTGGTGACAGGGAAACTGACTGTGGGTGTCAAGGGTGAATGATGAGACTTCTCCCTGGCTGTGTGAAGGGAAGCCTTCTGAGAGCATCTTCTGGGATGCTCTTTTGTTCTGGCGAAGAACACAGAGCTTGGTCCTGCCACGTCCCTGTCATTCCCCAAGCAGCAGGAGTGGAGATTGATTGAGAGCTCCTTAGACTTTGGCAGTCGTCTGGTATGAATTAACTCACCCACAGTTGGCAGGTGAGGAAACTGAGGCACAGGTGAAACAGAGACCTGAACCCTGCTCTGTACGGCTGCTCTGGGGTGGCCCACAAATTGCCCATCCCCGAGTGACACTGTGGTGCCAGAGTGTCTGCCTGCTGAGTTTCTTTCTTGCTGCCTTCTGGACCAGCTCTGGCACTGATAAAGTGGCCTCAGGGGGCCCAGGGTGTCCAGCCGGAAGCAGGCAGGGAATAACATCAAATGAGCCGGTCAGACCCAGCACTCCTGGCCCCTGAGCCTGCACTGTGGACCCACTGGTGAATGCAGCCACCAGTGGCTTCTCCCCCCAACCCAGGGGTCTTCTGGTCCTCCTCAGCCTTCCAGAGCAGGACAACAAGGAGTGTCAAGGCTCCACAGAGCAAGTCCTTCCTCACCAGGGGCAAAGCTGCAGAGCTTCCTGTGCCTTTGTCGTCAGTCTCAGCAGGGGACTCAGCCCTGAGCCCTTCGCAGAGCCCAAAGAGTTCCATAGATGCTCAGTCCCCTAGTCCCCAGGACAGCCCCCACACGCTCCTCCCTCGACCTTCAGCACTCCCAGGTGCCCCTACTGTCTGTGTCTCAGCTTTGCCTCTTCCAGGGCTGAAGTCACAGAGCACAGACTGTTCCTCTGAGATGCCCAGGGAGAAGGCAAGAGGCTGCCAGGTGCCCAGGGAGAAGGGATGGTGTTGCGGTCAGCTTTCTAGTTGCTGCGCAGAAAGAACCCAAGCAAAGCGGCTTGTGGAGGAATGGGTTTATCTGGCTTACAGACTCCAGGGGAGACTCCATCCTGGCAGGGAAAACGATGGCATGAGCAGAGGGCTGGACATCACCTCTGCCACAGCACTGCAAACAGCGGCAGGAAGGTGTGCCAAACTCTGGCAAGGGGGAGCTGGCTTATAACCCCCAAAAGCCCACCCCCAACAACACAGCTCCATCGAGGTTGTAAAACCCAAACTGCCATCAGCTGAGGATCCATCTATCAGAACACATTCATTTGTTTGTGGGGGACACCTGGATCAAACCATGACAGAAGGCATGATGATGCCCCCTACACTGCTAAACCCAGAGATGGCAGGCAGGTGGGAGCAGGGCAGGCCAGGCAGGGCAGAGTGTGGCGGGCATTGTTGCTGGAAATGCAGTGCTCCTGAGGAGGACTGGGGTGGCAACTGCTGGATGCTCCCCACTTACAGCTGGTCAGGACGCAACCTTGGGCTTGATCCCAAGAAGGCTGGAGAAGGCTTTCCTTCCCTTAGACACAAAAGCCCAGAGGCTGGGGGGATGCTCAGGGCGCTAAGTGCTAGTTGTAGAAGCACGAGGATCTGAGTTTGGTACCCACATAAAAATGCTGGGCGTGGCAAAATGTGCCAGTGACCCCAGGGCTGGGGAGGGAGATGGGATCCCTGGACTCACTGACCAGCTCAATTGGTGAGTTGTAGGTTCAGCAAGAGACTGTCAAAAACTACAGTGGACAGCAATTGAGGAGGAAACCTCATGTTGACCTCTGGTCTCCACACACATGTGCACACATGTGCACATCCACCAGCACACACACACACACACACACACACACACACACCACATACCATGCAAAAAGCCCCCGTAGGACCATGTGTCTCTGTAAACATAGGCAGCAGGTATCAACATTGGAGTATCGGTCTGATGGGCCTGCAGTGCCTGGGGACATCCCTAGCCCACTGTGACCATGGCTGTGCCTTTCCCCAGACCTCGTTAACTGGCATCTCAGTGCCCCCAGCCCAACATATAAGAAAGTGACATGAGGCTCTCCTCAGAGGACATTCCTCGCTGCCCTCAGCTCCCACAGGGCTCCAGACAGGTCCTCTGGGTGCATTTTGTCCTTGGGGAATGGAAAAGGCCCTCAGAAAGCCATCAGTCTGAGCACAAGACAAGCTCACGGAGCCCAGCATTTGGGACCTATGTGAGCCACACTCAATGGCCCAGAGCTGCTGTGGGGCAAGCCATTCCTCGAAGTAGGAGCCAGCCCTGACCGGCTCATGGAATGCTCTTTCTCTTCATTCATCTCTGACCCTCGCCCCTGCAGAGAGCCCTGTGGGTCAGCTGGACACCCTGTCTCCAGCCATATGAATGACATGCTCTAGTGGCTCTGTCTCCTGCCCCCTCCCAACCCCTGTAACCAAGACAGGTGTAGACCCCACTAGGCCTGTCTGCACTTCTTCATCCTGACTCCCACCTAGCTGCAGCAGACAAGACCACACCTTCAGTGGGGCTATGGTGAGGGTGAACCTCCTCCCTGCAGCCTGTCCCTCCCTCCCCCTCCCCTCCCCTCGGAGTCTCCTCCATGAGGCTCAACCACTGTCTCAATGAAGGTTTCATAGGACAAATTTTTTTCCCTCCTTTTTTGTTAAATATTTTATTTATTCATTTTCAAGCAGAGAGAGAGAGAGAGAGAGAGAGAGAGAGAGAGAGAGAGAGAGAGAGAGAGAGCACACCAAGGCCACCACCCTGTGGGTCTGGCATATGTGGGACCTGGGGAATTGAACCCGGGATCCTAGACACTAGAGGCAAGTGCCTTAACCGCTGAGCCATCTCTCCAGCCCCATAGGACAAATTTTGTATTCTCAATATAGAGCATCTTTTTCTTTTATCTAAGGTCTGGAGGCAGTTAGGGAGACTGGGCCCAGAAAGTAAAGGCAGGAATGTCTTTGAGCCTGCCCACGCTGCGCTGCTAGAGATCAGAGAACGAACTGACCTAACCTGTTTCTCCATGAACAACCTGGGCCCCTCGCTGGAATTCCTATCTAATCCTGGCCTTGTGGTTGGTCCTGCTTAAGACCCCAGAACTTCTTGAGCCAGCCTAGCCCAGACCAATCAGCTGTCTTCCCCGGCTCACCTGAGGTGGGAGGTAGGGCCCACCACCATGAGGCTATAAAATACATTTAGCAGGGAAGGGCAAGTTCTTCTCTTGGTGGTCTCCAGGTCCAGCCCCTGACCCCCACTCCCACATGGGCTTTACCCCTCTCACTCCTTCATGGGAGGAGCTCTGTGCTTTCTCTTCCCTTCTCTTAACCCAACCCCCACCTGCCCTTCACAAGGCAGGAGGAGGTCTATACACTTTCTTCTCTCACCACATGGGCCCTCAGACCACCTAGGTGCTCCCACTCCCCCTTCCTTGATCCACAGACTCTTGCTCTCCTGACTTCTGAATCAATGGAACAATTTAATAATTACCCTTCTAAGTGTCATTTAAATTAATTCCTTAAGTACAGCATACAAGAACTCTGGGTTTGGGGTTTAAGGATTCTTTCCTGAACCCCAATACCCCTATCAGGGTCCTGCGTAGCTTTATCTAGCACTGCCATCTTCCTGCCTCAGCCCCCCAAGAGTTGGGATTGCCAATGTGCACACCATAACCAGAAATACACAGGAGGTCAGGCTTCTAAAGGCTTTAGGTCTTGAAACACTGCAAATATATATATATATATATATATATATATATATATATATATATATATATATATATTTGGTTTTTCGAGGTAGGGTCTCGCTCTAGCCCAGGCTGACCTGGAAATCACTCTGTAGTCTCAGGGTGGCCTTGAACTCACGGCGATCCTCCTACCTCTGCCTCCCGAGTGCTGGAATTAAAGGCGTGCGCCACCGCGCCCGGCTTGCAAATATATTTTTTCAAAAAATCAATACCCAATTTCACTATTAATCTATTCACTGCAGGTCCTGTTTCAGGTGGGACTCTGCGTGTGACCTTTCCTTGGATCTTGTTTCTGTAGATGTGAGGGGCCACGTCATTTTGTGGGTAAATATTCTCTTAGGTACCCCTCAACGATATGATTGTTTTAAAAATATACCCACAGTAGCTGCATGACACGAATCATCAATTCACAGAGGGGAGCAATGGAGGAGGGGAACAAGTGAGAACGAGGTATCATGGCGTGTGTGTAAGAAGATGCCACGATGAAACCCATTATTTTGTACACTGGCCAAAAACAATTTTTTTTTTTAAAAAAAAAAGAAAGTTGCAGCCATCCACCACCCCTTTGGTGCATGGCCTCTGCTGTCTCTCAAAGTCCTCATGGTTTCCTGACTGAAGAAGGGCGGGTCTCTGCCACCTGCATCCGGATCCCTCCATCAACCCATCTCTTGCTCCTCTGCACTCACTCCAAGGGGACACTGAGCACGCTGGTCTGGGGACTTGCTTAGGACCTGGCTTTGGCCAACTGCGTCCTGATAGCATGTCTCACCGTGTCCCTCTGTTTCTATTTGTCCTGTGATTTGGTGGCTGTACCAAGGGGTTCCATCGGGTTCAGATGCCATTTTGATCTGAGACTTCGTGGGAATGCACACGCAGTATTGCTCGTGCCCAGCTCTCTCCTCCGTGATGTTGGCTGCCATGGACCAGTGTCTGTCCATCCCTGCATCGGTGTCAGGATGGTGCTGGAGTGGTCTCCCAGTACACTGTCCTCTGTCTGTTGACCAGTGGACCTGTGCTAGAATGCAGCTGGCACTCAGGCAGAACCACACTGGGTCCCTCCTTCCAGGGAACACTGACTTTTCAGACAGGGAAGAGTGCGGCCCCTCCCCTCGCCAGCAGCACCCAAGCCCTAGTGCGTCAGATGAGAAAACTGCCCAGGGCACAAAGAGGGGCACGGATCCACAAAACTGACTCCGCGAGAGGGCAGGGTGAGACAGGACCATCTCTGCCTCCTTGGAATTCTCTCTGTCCCCTCCAGGACCCACCCCTCCTTTTGAAATGATTCTCACTCCCTTCCTTCAGATCTGCAGTCTCCACCCTACTCTGATGGGCTTAGCATTGCCCACGTCTGGCAAGCCTCAGATACCCCACTCCTTGAGAGCCGACTCTTGACTACAAAGGGGTCACTGTGCCTCATCTGGAGCCACACAACAGAAACACTCAGAAGATGATCACAGCCTGATGTTTCTGGAACCAGCTTTTTTCTTATGAAAGCAGGTCTCGGATGCGTCCCCATTCCCGGCCTCCGGTCAGCCCTGGACAGCCTGCGTGTTCTCCACATCATCCCGTGATTGATCTCTGCGGCTCCTCCCAGGCACTGGTATAAGGAGCAGGTCTAGGGTGGTTAAGAGAAACCAGGCATCAGGCCCAGCTGCTGCCCTGCCTCCTCCGCTGCCCACTCTGCCCGGCTTCACCTCAGATGCCTGATCTCTCCACAGACTGTTCTCAGAACTTTTGTTACCAACCCTCAGCTCATTTTCAGAAATCTTTTTGCAAGTGTTCCAGACAGAATTCCCTAGGTGGTCTTGTGGGGCATACTCAGGCAGGGGGATGCCTGTTTTGGAAAGAGCTCCATTTTGTTGTTTAACACCTTCACACTACATGGTCATCAGGAGGGACACACAGGGACGAGGATGGCTTGTCCCACCGGGGAACACCCATCAGACCAGAGGATGTTCACCCAGATCTGCTTCAGACACCCCAAAGCCCATGTGGGCACCACAAACCCCACCCTGTTTCAGGAAAGCTCCCCAGGAAACACCTTCTCAGACAGCAGCTGGTAGCCTGGGAAGGCCCAGCTCTGCCCTGCAAGTACCCAGAACAGCTTGAGTTCTCAGCCTGAGAGGTCTGCTCAGAGCTGTTAGGGTCAGAGGGGTGAAGACTGTCCTGTAATCTTTGCTCCAAGGACACGGCTGAGTCCTTTAGGGAACAGCGGAACCTGTTCCTGAAGGTGCCAAGGCAGACAACTGGCACACTCAGTCACTGCTCAGCCAGTACACATGGCTACATAAGGACAGGTGTTCAACAGACATTGTCCAGTGGACAAGGACCTACGTCCGTCCGGCTAAATGGGTCTTGCAGCTACCAAGGAATGAGACCAGACCATGGCACTTTGGGAGGTGACTCCCTGCCACCTGGGGATTCAGCTCTGTGCTCCCAACAAAGTGGCCTTAGGAATGGGGGGAGAGAGAGAAAGGCAAATGAGAGAGAGAGAGAGAGAGAGAGAGAGAGAGAGAGAGAGAGAGAGAGAGAGAGAGAGAGAGAACGCACTGTCTGGGGATAGGATGGGGGTGACAGTGAGTTGTCCTTGCCTCCTGCAGAGACCCTAAAGTGAAGCCCTGGGGACAGGTGGGGGGCTGCCACCCCTAGGCTCTGGGGCGCCACATCCTGAAGCTGATCGAAGACAGGAGCTTGGGGAAAGAAACATGAGGCCTCAGAAGAAGCAGGGATGGCTGTGGTGACTTCCCACTGTTTACCACACATGGCTTCTGTCAGCGCTCACGCTCACGCGGGATCTCTCTGGAGAAGCTGAGCGCTGACTCACCCCCAACCCAACCCTGCTGCTACTATGGTGGCCGTTCAGAAAGGGCCCCCATGCAGGGACACTTGTGGAACAAGTGTATTTCTGTCCCCATGGTCTACCTCAGAGGTGGTCAGTGGAGTTAGACACTGCCCAGAATCTGAAAACATACCCCAGCCTCACCCAACATCACTGGCTTCTGGGGAGACACACACTGGGGCTTCCAAGGCACACAGAATTCTGCCGGGAGAACTGTGGGTGACTTGGGGCAAAAAGGGACAGCCAGATGGGGACAGCCAACTACCCTGGAGGCCCTCTGATGTGGCACAGCAGAGTCCAGATCCCTCTGTTCTCTACCTTCTTCACCCACTGTGGGGAAGAGGAGACCCCACACTGTCATGGCTGTCCAGGGCGTGGGGCCAAGATACCACCCAAAGCTTTCTTTCTTCCCTCCTTTTCTCTTCTTGATTTTTTCAGAAGCATCTCACAATGTAGACCAAGCTGGCCTTGAACTTTCAATCCTCTTGCCTCAACCTCCACGTGCTGGAATTATAGGCCCCAAAACCATGCCTGGATGAAGTGTCCTTTCTACTCCAACTTCCTGTGTGAACACCCTTCCCCCTCTTTGGGGTCCTTTTCTAAAAAGTTCCCTCTCCCAAGAGTGTGAGGTTCCGAAGGTGCTCTGCTCAGAACCCTGGAGGGTCTGGGTCATTGTTCCAGTTTTGGTCACCTCACCACACCCACACCTCAGTCTTTGCAGAAGCATCACCAGCAGCAGTGAGGTCCTCCAGCCTCCAGTTGCTCCTCCCAGGCATTCTCCAATTCTGGGAGTGTTTCTGGAGCCTGCCATCCCCTTCCACGGCTCTCTACCCCCTCGGACCCCACTGCACAGATGGGAAAATGGAGGCTCAATGAGTCCAAGGATTAGCTTCAACTCCAGGGTGTAGGGCAGGACAAGGCACCTGGGAGCCAGGCTGGGGGCTCCGGCCACCCAGGACAGTGGCGTAGCGTCTTAAGACACTAATGAAGGCCCTCTCCCCTGAGAACACTCTCGGGCTTATACTGGACAGAGGGGGCCACTGGCTGGGGCTCTGGCCCCCTGCAGCTGAAGAGGGTGAGGCAGGGTGGGGTTGGCCACTGGAAGTGAAATGGGGGCACCCTGCTGCTCAGAGGTGTCCTGTCCCTTCCCATCTCCCCCTCAAAAAGCAGCCTTGCTCAGACTTCCCAGTTCCCAGCACCCAGGGGAACCCAACTAGGGCCTAGTTTTGCATAAAGGGAAAGAAAGTGATGAGGAACCCAGTTTCCTCCAGCCTGGCACTGCTGTGTCTCCTTAGGTGGTGCCCTCTCCCAGGGGCTTCTGAGGCCACCGCCGAGTCCTGCTGAAAGGCTGTGTGCCCCCAAGGGTGGGAAGGGACAGTCAGATGCTAGCAATGGAGGCCCTGGTGACCTCGCTAAGGCGGCACAGCTCAGAGAATGCCCATCCAGACCGTCTTACCTGGATGACGACCTTGACGGTGGCCGTGTCCACAATGGGTGTGCACACCAGGCCTCCAGGGTGCTGGCCATCAGCACTGCGGTTCTGCTGGCCCATGGTGAAGAGCATGGGCACAGCCAGCAGCCCCGAGGCCAGCCAGATGGCACTGATGAACTTCTTGGTGCGGCTGCGGGACATGAGGGTCTTGGCCTTGAAGGGATGGCAGATGGCCAGGTAGCGCTCCACGCTCAGACTGGCCACGTTGAGGGCCGTGGCGTAGGTGCAGGCATCCCTTAGGAAGTAGTAGCCAAGGCAGCCGGCATTCCCAAAGGCCCAGGGGTGGTGCACCCAGATGAAGTTGTACAGTTCCACAGGCATGGCGAGCAGCAAGATGAGCAGGTCGGACAGCGCCAGGCTGCCTAGGTGGTAGTGCACCGTGCTCTGCAGGCTCTGCAGCGACTTCTTGCGTGCCAGCGTGAACGCCGTCACGGAGTTGCCCACAGTGCCCACCACGAAGAGCGCCAGGTACACGACCGTCACCAGTATCTTGGAATAGATGTCAGTGTTCACATCCAGGTCGCTGCTGGGCTCCGCTAGGACGGGCTCCGACGCGTTGCCAGAGCCATTGCCCAAGCCTGGGGCCAGGAGCGCGGCTTCCAGTCCCGACGGTGGCCGCGGGAAGGGCTCGGAGCCCGGCGCGCCGGAGGTGCCCGGGGGCGCGGAGCTGTTAAGGCGCATGGCGAGCGCCCGCCGGGTCTGCGCTTTGTCCCGCCAGGGGAAGACCAGGAGGTGCCCCGGGGAGTCCTCGGAGCAGGGGGGCGTGCCGTCCAGATGGGGAGCCTGGAATCCGGACCAGCCGCCCAGGGGCTCTAGGGCTTCGCTCTCCTCCGGATCCCCAGCTCCGCGCTCGGGCTTCCTCCGGGCTGCGAGCCTGTCCCGAGATCGGGGGCTGCTTCTGACCTCAGAGCCCTGCGGCTGGTCGTGTGTGTGCCCGGGCGGGCAGAGGGGTGGCCCGGGCGGGAGCGCACGCACGGCTGCCCGGCGCGCCCCGCTCGCCTCCTCGCTCTCGCGCCCTCCGCGCGCCCCAGCTCCGCACAGCTCCGCCGCGCCCCGCGTTCCCCGCGCCCTGCGCCTCCACCGAGCCGGCGGCTGCGCGGCGCGCCCGGCAGTCGGGTAGGGGGAGGCGGTGGAGAGGAAGAAGGCGGCCCAGACTGTCCCCTCCCCACCGGCACCGGCTGACGGTAGTCCCTGCGTGCTGTCAGGGCTGAGCCCCCAGAGAACGAGGATTCCTCGTGGGCTCCAACAGTGCGATGGGACATTGAAGTTTTCCTGTCACCCTCACGCGGGCATCACAGCCTCCTCTTCCCGGATTGTGTCTCCCACCTTCAATCCCCAAGAAGGGATCTGCCCCTAGTCGCCTTCAGCTCACTCGGGAGCACGAGGGCGTAATGGGAAGGGCGGGGAAGGAGGAGGCTTCCTGCTGGCATGACTGGGTCTCTGCACAGCTGGCAGGGACCCCTCCTTCCTGGGTGTCTGCAGGGTGCCAGAAGCTGAGCACCCAGGGGGGCTCTAGCCTGGGAGGGGCCCGAAAGGGAGAAGCAGAGAGCAGGGGCTCCCGCATGCAGGGGTGGCTGACATTCTGCCAGGAGATCCATCTGAGCTACTCTCTGGCCCTTTGTAGTCACCTGGATTTGGTGACCAAAGTCACTCCCGGAACCTGTGCACCTCAAGATTCTGGGGTGGCAGGCCAGGTGTGCGGGTAAGGCAGGAGGTATGGGTCCCTGCAGAAAGCACTACAACCTGTGCACCCAGCCCAGCTGAGCTTTCCCAGGGTCCTTCACTCCTACCTTGTGCCACAGCAGTGCAAGATTGTCCTGCCCTCCGTCCTGACCTGGGCCTGACTGTCAGGCAAGAGCTTGCTCCAGAGCCAAAGTCCCCAAATTCTCTGTGCATCCCTCCTCCCAAGAACTCATAGATCCTTGGGGGAGTCCAAGAACAAGAGGGGAGGCCCGGGGTCACAATACCTGCATGTGTCCAGCTGGCTGCACCCACTGTGCTGGGAGCAGGGAGCCTGAACTGGCTGGGGAGTTAGGGTGTAGAGAGAGGAGGCTGAGGCAAGGATGTCTGGCTCAGACCAGCCAGCAGGAAGGTGCTCAGGGTAATGAGCCAATGGGAAAGTGGGTCCATATTTAGTGTTCTGTTTTCAGCCAGCTTCAGGCCTGCCAGGGAGTCTTAACACATGAAAAGCAGTGTTTCAACATTTGGTCTTCAAAGGAAATCACTGGGTTCCTTTGCTAGAAGCCAGTGCAGTGGGCCCAGAGGCAGACAGGTAGGGTTTGAATTCCAGCCTTTAATATTTGATTGAGTGTCTTCTCTGAGCCTCAGCTTGGGCTTTTGTCAAAACAAGAATCAAATCAGTACTGCCTGGGGCCGGGCTGGCAGGATGGGTCTTCTGGGCGGGATTTGTTGAGTGGATTTCCCACCAACTTTGAATTTGCAGGTGTGAGATAGATGCCAGTCTAATACAGATGGGCTTCAAACCTCCCCCACGAGGCCTGGACCTGTTCTCCGGGAGACACCAGGCATCCCTCAAGTGAGCAGGTGAGGGTCTGTGACACAAGAGGAAGTGATGGTACTGGGCTCTTTTGGGCCCACCCATCACTGTTCTGAGACACTGCCCCCCAAGCTTACCAGTCATTACCATCTTCATCAGGGCAGCTGTGAGTACTCACAAGCGACCCTCAAGACTGTGCCTGTGGACATCGTCTCATAGAGGAGTGGTTGAGAGAATCATCAGACCCTCACAGAGATCCAGACACTCTCTCCTGCAACTTCCTGCCAGCTGCATGTCTTCCTTGCACCTGGTCTTGGGAGGAACACGACTATATACTCTATTATAGTAGAGTGTGGATGGTCCAGTGAAGGGTGAGGGGGGGTTCCAGCTATGTAGTGCTAGATGATTTTGGTGATGTGGCTGTTTTGGGGTCACCCGTGTGTCTGTAAATAACTCCTCACACATGTCCCTGTGAGGCCAACAAACTCACTGTTCACTAAGCTAGACCTGGTAGAGCCTTACTTTGGTCTGTCATTGGTGCCCTAACTGGAGGAAGGCAAATACTTTACCTCTCTCCAGGAAAAGCTCGTGCAGCGCATAACACCTGGACAGGAACATGATGGGACCCAAGGTGAGTCTGGAAGGAGCAGCTGCATTGCACCTGCTGTGGGCGATGAGGCGTGTGGACCATCTTCAGGGGCAGTTGTGACGCAGCTGGCCTCCGTGTTGTGGAATGGCAGGCCTCTTTGCTATGGTAGCTGTTGCTATGTCCCTGCTCTGAATCATAAGATATGCAACTGAAGATGAGTTGTCTTCCCAGAAAGAAGTTACCCACGGAAGACAGGGATCGCAGAGAGAAAAAGACACGAAGATGCTCTCCTCAGCTGAAGCTGTGGAACTGGCAAGGTAAGTGGGAAGAACAGGATGAGATGGGGGCGTTGGTTTGCCATTTCTCAAGGCTGAAGAGATGCAGGGAAAGTGGAGGAAAAATTAGATTGGTGCTATAGAACCCAAAACACAGAGCTCATGAAGAGCCCCAAAACAGAGCCCATGGGAAGAAGCTAACCATGATGAAGTTGAAAAAGTAAAAATGACTTTGAAGGAGCTAGCACGAGAGGGAGTGTGCAAAGCCCATCACCAGGCCTGAAAACTGCTCACTGGAGAGTCAAGAAGGAAGTTGTGGTGCACACCTATAATCCCAGCACTTGGAAGGCCGAGGCAGGAGGACCACTATGAGTTCAAGGCCAACCTGGAGCTATAGAGTGAGTTCCAGGTCAGCCTGGGCTAGAAGGAAGAAGAGGAGGAAGAAGAAGAGGAAGAGGAAGAGGAGGAGGGGGAGGAAGAAGAGGAGGAAGAGGAAGAGGAGGAGGGGGAGGAAGAAGAGGAAGAGGAGGGGGAGGAGGGGAAGGAGGAGGAAGAGGAGGAGGAGGGGGAGGAGGGGAAGGAGGAGGAAGAGGAAGAGTCTTTGCTGAGTCCCATGGTGGAACTTGGTTTTGACGAGGTAGGATTGGCTCCAGATGACCTGAGTGACTTAGACCAGCATGTAAATTGGGTTTAAAAGTGCTAAAGTAATCTAGAGAGAGGATAAGAAAAAGAAAAGGCAGAAAGCGGGACAGTTCAGGTCACTCAAAAGCCAATGTGGCAAGCTTTGTGTCGAGCCAAGGCTGATGGAGGAAATGACAGAACGCCAAATGCTCCTTTAAGCCTGAATGAGGGCTCACCAAGGAGTGGACCACAGGACGCACTGGAAGGCTACCTACCCATGGCAGCTGCGTGGAGGAAGGAGATCTTGTGGGCTGAAAACCACAGAGTAGCTTTCATAAGGGGTGGTCAAGGTTGCCGCCAAGTCTTGCAGGAAGACTGGAGACCCCATTTTGAATTGCAGACTTATTGACCCTACTAATGTGCAGACCATAAGGCGAGGGTGGGGACTATATGCCCGACCCTTTCAAGGCAAGCAGCCTGGAAACCGTCAGATCCAAGGAGCCTGTATGCAGAGCAGGGAAGGTCTCCCCTTGTAGCTCAGAGCAGCCTGAGCCAACTCACCCGCCTTCTTGGGAGTAGGGGCTGCCCAGGAGCTCCATGGCATCACCCCAGGGTGAGAAAACCAGACAGCTCATGGGTACAGCTCGTGGACTGTGGGCTTAGGTAGCACCTCCCCTCTATGTTGTACCCACATCGATCTCTGGAAGGAACAGTTGATACAGTGATGGATTTTTTTTTTT
>PVHP010040605.1:0-15764 GCA_004024765.1 Zapus hudsonius | reverse complement strand
GAGAGAGAGAGAGAGAGAGAGAGAGAGAGAGAGAGAGAGAGAGAATGGGAGCACCAGGGTCTTCAGTTGTTGTAAAGGAACTCCAGGTGCATGCACCACTTTGTGCACCTGGCTTTATGTAGGCACTGGGGAATCAAACTCTGGTTGTTAGGCTTTGCAGCAAGCACCTTAATCGCTGATCCATCTCTCCAGCCCTCTATTTATTTATTTATTTTAGGTAGGGTCTCCCTCTAGCCCAGGCTGACCTGGAATTCAGTATGTAGTCTCAGGCTGGCCTGGAACTCAACAGCAATCAGCCTCCCAAGTGCTGGGAGTAAAGGTGTGCACCACCACCCTCAGCTATTTATTTTTGATAAGATCTCATGTAGCCCAACTGGCTGGCCTTGAACTCACTATGTAGCTGCAGATGATCTTGAACTTCTGATTCTCCTGCCTCCACCTTCCAAGTGCTGGTATTATAGACATGTTTCTGTGGTGCTAGGGATTTCAACTAAGACCTCATGCATGCCAGGAAAGCACTCTACCAATGGAGATACCTTCCCTGCCACATCAGCTGTGGTTTTGAAGTTATAATTAAACACACAGGATACTCTCATTGTACTCTGAGTGTGAATAACAGCAGGCTGTGGAGAGATGGGTGTAACATGCATGCCTGGACTCCCAGCACTGAGGCGGCTAAGGCAACACATGCTGAATTCAAGGTCAGCCTAAGCTACACAATGAGACCTGATCCAAACAATAAAAATGAAAAAAGGCCTAGTGAGGTGGTGGTGCTCACCTTTAATCCCAGCACTGGGGAGGCCGAGGTAGGAGGATCACTGTGAGTTCAAGGCCAGCCTGAGACTACAGAGTGAGTTCCAGGTCAGCCTGGGCTAGAGTGAGACCCTAGCTCAAAAAAAAAAAAAAAAAAATCCAAAAGGCTGGGGAAATGGCTCAGTGGGTAAAGCACTTGAAGCACTTGCTACACAGGCCTCATGACCTGAGTTCACATCCCTAGAATCCACCATAAGCTCAGCCTGTAGCATGAGTGTTTGTAACCCACTTTGTGTATCTGGGTACTGGGGAAATGAACTCAGGCCCTTAGGCCTTGCAGGAAAGTACCTTAACCACTGAGCCATCTCTCCAGTCCCCTATATCATCTTTAAATCCACACAATCTTGGAGTCCAGTGTTACTTTACAAACTAATATCAAGCTCAATACCATGAGCGTTTCTCCAAGTGCCTAAAGTTCAGAGTAAATTCCTTCAACCGCAGACACAGCTCAGCCAACACCCTCTTTGGCCATTACAGGGTGACTCTGGAGGACCCCTGAACTGCCCTGCTGGGGATGGCACCTGGCAGGTCCATGGTGTGACCAGCTTTGTTTCTTCCCGGGGCTGCAACACCCAGAAGAAGCCCACAGTGTTCACCAGAGTTTCAGCCTTCAATGACTGGATCGAGGAGGTGAGGCAGTGAAGGACCCCTGAGGCTGGCCAGGGGCTTCAGGGGAAATCCCCAGACAGTGGAAAGGGCCAGGGTGGTGCCCTTGGGGACATTCCAGAGGGCTTGGGTATGTTTCTTGGTGGAGCTTTGAATTGCACCTGCACTTCCTGAATCCAACAGATGTTGAGAAATGTTGTCCTGGCCCAAGTCCTTCCTTGTCCTTGAGGATAAGAGCGATATGCCAGACAAGGGGCCACTTGATGGGGGACAGATGGTAAAATGGATGACAGTGATGATGGGTAGTGGGAGACCTGATAGGAGGTGCTTAAGCTCCAGGGACAATGTAGATCTTCCTGGGGGTAGGTGGTCCAAGCTGATGAGCGCTCCTTATGATATAGCACTGGCTGTATTTGTATGTCATGAGAACCTTAGCTAATAAGTTTAATTAAGAACCCCCCTTGCTGGGAGCTGTGGCTCATTCCTTTAATCCCAGCGGAGGTAGAAGGATCACTAGGAGTGGAGGCCAGCCAGGGCTACAGAATGAATTTCAAGTCAGTTTGAGCTAGAGTGAGACCCTGCTTCAAATACACACACACTCAAACACACACACACACCACATGAAGTAAGTACTATTATTACCTTTTCCAATGAGATAGCAAACTAAGGCTCAGAGAAGTCAAGTCACACACCTAGGGGCAGTGCCAGGGCTAGCCCTCTCCAGCTTCAGAACCTGTGCCCCTAACTAAACATTTCTGCTCTCCCCTATCCCTGCTCTTTTCCAGACCATGGCAAGCCACTAGAAGCAAGGCCCAGCTGGCAGTATTGACCCCACCTCCTTCATCAAGAATAAAGCTCTCTAAGAAAGTCCCAGTTGAGTCTTTCTTTCTACATGGATTTCCTTCTGTTTTAAACTGAGGCACTATTTTTAAAATACTTTTTTTAAGATAGGTGTAAACAAGCTTCAGATGATGTGTATAGATTTTATTTATTCATTTTCAAGCAGAGAGAGAGAGAGAGAGAGAGAGAGAGAGAGAGAGAGAGAGAGAGAGTGCACCAGGGCCACCACTTTGTGGATCTGCCTTATGTGGGTCCTGGGGAACCGAACCCGGGGCCTTAGGCACTGGAGGCAAGTGCCTTAACCGCTGAGCCATCTCTCCAGCCCAATGTGTAGCCCAGGCTGACCTCGAACTCATGATCTTCCTGCCTCCGCCTCTTCAGCAATATCCTACCGGCGTATGCCACCACAACCGACTTAAAATACTTTTAAAAATTATTTGTTAGAAGAGAGAGAGAGAGAGAGAGAGAGAGAGAGTTAGAGCTTCTTGTTCCTGCAAACAAATTCCAGATGCATGCACCACTTTGTGTGTCTGGCTTTCTGTGGGTACTGGGAAATTGAACCTGGGCTGGCAGACTTGGCAAGCAATCACTGAGACATCTCCCCATTGATTTACTTCTTGCCCTCTGACCCACTCCTAAAACCTTAGGTCTGAAATGCAGGGATGAGGCCAGACCCTCATCAAGTGAGGGTGAGGAAAGAAGGAGGCCCAGAGAGAAGGGAGTTGCTATGGGGTGCTGAACATCCTGCCTTGCCTTGGGATGCAGGGCTTGTGCAGGGTGGTCTCGGGGAACTGAGTAAATTGGCCACCTTAGCAGATCATTGCACTTGGGGCTAGGGGTATAGCTTAGTGGTAATGTGACAGGTTAGGGTGACTGGGACCCAAAGGTAACCAGGAGTGTCCTTGGACTTGGGCTTGCAGGCAGGCTCCACTTATCTCTTGCTTTACATGACCCCTCCCCTTGAGTGGGAGGAGTCTCTTACTAGAGTTCAAACCTAATCCTGAAACTGATTGGTCAAAGATAGACCAACCAGCTGTCTCTCTGCTCACCTGGGCAAATATAGTCACCTAGAGAAGGAAGGATTGCTCTCTTCATGGTTGCCCAGCAAAGACACCTAAATCTCCAGGCCTAGGTAAGGCCACCAGGGCTGTGGTGAGGGGACTTGGGATTCTTTCCCACACAAACCTGGGAGCCCTCTTATGCTCTCCCCTCACTAGTGGCTGGAGATCTCTGTAGCTTCTCCTCTCCGTCCCTTAAATAAACTCTCCCACTATACCTTATCCTCTGGTGGTCTATCATTTTAATTCTTTTTTTTTAATTTTTAAAATATTTTATTTATTCATTTTCAAGGGAAGAGAGAGAGAGAGAGAGAGAGAGAGAGAGAGAGAGAGAGAGAGAGAGAGAGAGCGCGCACCAGGGCCACCACCTTGTGGGTCTGGTTTATGTGGGTCCTGGGGAATTGAACCGGGGACCTTAGGCACTGGAGGCAAGTGCCTTAACCCCTGAACCATCTCTCCAGCCCTCATTTTAATTCTTTAATTTTATATAACAAAAATCTGGATACACTTACCTTTTAAGCTGGGACTACAATACAAGTACCCTGTTACAGTAATAGTCACACACAACCTACAGAAAAAAAAACCTTTCTGGCAGAGGCTCTTGGGAGAGTGGGAAGAATCACATGGCTTCTGTCTATTGATGGGCAGGAGGAGGAAGAGGGCTGTAGTCATTCATCCTTTAACAAATACTCACTGCTATTTCCAGAGGCAGGGAAGCAGAGACATGCTTCCCTCACTGAAATGGCTCATTATTTAAAGAGAAATGAGCATTTCAGGGTCACTCATGAAACATCACTGGCTACTTGCCTTGTGGCAGGCTCACAGTTGGGCACCATCAGACAACCTCAGGGACAGTAGTGGCTGCAGGGACAAGTGTGCACACACAGGTGTCCACACAGGGATGCACACCAGGCTGCTTCCCAGCAAGCTCTGGGCTAGACAGTCTGTGCTCTGCAGACAAAAGCGACATGAAAAAAAGGAATATCTTGTCTAATATTTCTCCGGAACACCACGAAAGGAACTTGGCCCCAATGTAATTGCTTTGATTTGGAGACTGGGTCTCACATATCCCAGGCTGCACTCAAACTTGTTATGTAGCTGAGAAGGATCTTGAACTTTTCCTTTTTTTTTTTTTTTTTTTTTTTTTTTTTAAATATTTTATTTACTCATTTTCAAGCAGAGAGAAAGAGAGAGAGAGAGAGAGAGAGAGAGAGAGAGAGAGAGAGAGAGAGAGAGAACAACACCAGGGACACACACCACCTTGTGGGTCTGGCTTATGTGGGTCCTGGGGAATTGAACCCAGGGCCTTAGGCACTGGAGGCAAGCACCTCAACCGCTGAGCCATCTCTCCAGCCCCCCCTTTTTTTTGTTTAGTTTAATTTAGTTTTTTTTTTCCAGGCAGGGTCTTACTCTAACCCAGGCTAGCCTAGAACTCACAGTGATCCTCCTACCTCTGCCTTCAGAGTGCTGGGATTAAAGGCGTGAGCCACCACGCCCAGCAGTCACAAGTCTTTTTTTTTTTTTTTTTTTTGAGACAGGGTTTTTTGTTGACCTGAAACTTGCCAAGCAAACAAGCTAGGAAAACCCAAGGATCCATCTATATCAACCTCCCCAGAGCTGTGATAACAAGCACCCACCACCACCACCACATCTGGCCTTTTTGTATGTGGGTTTTGGGGATTGAACTTGAGTGGGCAAGCAATTTATCCACTGAGTTATCTCCTCAGCGGTGACCTTGAACTCCTGATCCTCCTGCCTCCACTTCTCAAGTACTGGCCCATACCACCACACCACACCTGGTTTATGGGGTGCTGGGGAACAAACTCAGGGCCTTCTGCTTGCTACACAAGCACTCTACCAACTGAGCCACATCCCCAGTCCCAAAATTAACTTTGTACCATCCTCTGAAAGTTATACTTTGCTGAAAGGCAAGATCTGGAGAAAGAATGTAGCAAACTTGGTGAGAATCCTCCCTTGGGAATGGATAAAGTTCTATTAATGCTTCTTTTTGTGTGTGTGGTGCTGGGATAGAACTTGAGTGTGCCAGATAAGCACCCTAAAACTGAACTCCACCCCAACCCCTTGCTTCAAAATTTTTTAAAAATATGGGCTGGAGAGATGGCTCAGCGGTTAAGGCACTTGCCTCCAGTGCCTAAGGCCCCGGGTTCAAATCCCCAGTACCCACATAAGCCAGACCCACAAAGTGGTGGCTCTGGTGCGCTCTCTCTCTCTCTCTCTCTCTCTCTCTCTCTCTCTCTCTGTATCTCTCTTTGAAAATGAATAAATAAAATATAAAAAAAATAGCTACTTGGGCTTGGGGAGATTGCTCAGTGGTTAAAGGTGCTTGCTCACAAAGCCTGCTGATTTGGGTTCAATTTCCCAGCCATGTAAGTTAGACAGACATTCCATTTTAATGGCAAGAAACCCTAGCACCCCCATATGTGTGAGCACATGCAAGCGCACATGCACACACACACATGTAAATAAATAATTTTAACACAATTTTTAAAAATAGTAGCTGGACTAGAGCGAGACCCTACCTCGAAAAACACAAAAAAAATGGTAGCTGGAGAGATAGCTCAGTGGTTAAGGCACTTGCCTGCAAGGCCTCACGACCTGGGTTCAATTCCCCAGTACCCACATAAAGCCAGATGCACAAAGTGGCATCTGGAGTTCATTTGCAGTGGCTAGAGGTCCGGTACACCCATATTCTCTCTCCACCCCTTGCAAATTATTAAATAAATAATATTAGAAAAAGCAGCCAGAGGGGGGCATACATCTTTAATCCTAGCATTTGGGAAGCAGAGGTAGGAGGATCACTATGAGTTCTAGGCCAGACTGGAAGTATTGAGTGAGTTCCAGGTCAACCTGGTCTAAAGTGAGACCCTGCCTTGAAAATACCAAAAAAATATAAGTAAACAAAATAGCTACAGTTAAGGTAGAGGCCCCATAGAACTCTTCCCAGAGGCTATCCACGATGGGGACTGGACTGTCCACTACTCCCTGCTGCTTTTCCTCTGGGGCAGGCATATAATCAGATAACTCTTGCCTGCTTCCTTAAATGGAGTTGGCTATGTGTTTTGCCTTGGCTTACATGAAGCTCTGAGAGATAGAACAACTGGCCAGGCATTTATTCCCTCTGCTGCGGCAGCTGGAGGCTGCTGATCCCAGAGGGAGGAGGAGATGCAGAGCAGAGCCTCTACCAACCCCTGATGAACAAATAGCACAACCAAGAAATAAATCCTGTTTACATAAGCCACTGGGACATTGAACATTGTGTGTTGTGGCAGCATACACTTGACCTAGCCTGACTGTGTTCTTTCTTCTATGCCAGGCTGTTAGATATTTATATAAATACCCACAAGCAATAATTGCATTATTTTGGGTTTTTAAAAATACATGCATGTGCTGGGCATGAGTGGGGCACATGCCTCTAATCACAGTACTTGGGAGATGAAGGCAGGAGGACCAAGAATTCAAGGCCAGCCTTGGGTACCTAGTAAGTCCCTGTCTCAAAAAACAAACCAGCCAAATAAACAAATCAGTTAACAATGAAAAGAACCATAAATGGGGCTGGAGAGATGGCTCAGTGGATAAGGTGCTTGCCTTCAAAGCCTAAAAACCAGTGTTTGATCCCCAGTACCCACATAAAGCCAGATGCACAAAGTGGTGCATACATCTGGAATTCGTTTGCAGTGGCTGGAGGCCCTGGTGCACCTATTCTCTCTCTTTCTCCTTCTCTCTATATCTCTCTCTGCTTGCAAAAAAATAAGTATTTTTTAAGAAAGAACAGTAAATACATTTTTAAAGAAAGTCCATGCAGGGCTTCATGTCCAATGAACTGACCTGCACTTTGCTTCTTTCTTTTGCTGTCTTGCTGTCTATCTGCCTCCAGTTCATTGCTGCTACATAACACCATGAGGTATGTGTGCTTCCGCCCTGGCTCTCTGAAAGATATTTAGAGCAGAGCCAACATTCTGTGGTCACAAATACTGCTTGGACGGGCTTCTGTAGACATCCCTCCAGGTGCGCATGCGCGAGCCTTCCCTGGGGTATATTCCAAGAAATGGAATTGCTGAGTGGGAGGACACTCATTTTCAACTTTGCCATTCATCAAATTCTTCTCCAAAATGATTGTGTCAACAACACTTCTCAACATTCCCCCTTCTCTCTCCTTTTCCCATTCCCTGGCTCCACGCATTACAAACCCCCTGTCCCCCCCAGTCTTTTTGCTAAAGCGGCCCTGCGATCTCAAGGCTCCCCACACGAAATTTTCTCTCTCTCTCTCTCTCTCTCTCTCTCTCTCTCACACACACACACACACACACACACACACACACAAAATAATAATAACCCAAGAGTTGACCCTGCAAAGCTGAGGCAGAGTGAAGGTGGGGAAGGAGCAGTCAAGCAGAGGAGAGGTTTCTGCAGGGTTGGGGGATGAGCAGGGGAGGGAGAAAATTCTAGAACCACACATTCGTTCATTAATCATTCCTAGAGTCATACCTCAGTGCCTAGTGACATGCAACAGACAGATATTGCCAAGGCTGGCCTACCCCCACCCAGAGGGTCAGGAAAGCGCCTTTGGGTAACTTTCAAAAACAGCTACAGAATCAATTGGCTCAGCACGGCTGACTCCTCTCAGCTCTGGGGAGGCTGGGGACTATTCTGAAGCCTTCTCACCAGCTCAGGCAACAGGGAGGCAGGAAATCTTGCCCCAAACTGTCAAAGACTTGATGAAAAATTCCATCCAGGTCAGCCTGAGCTAGAGAGACTCTACTTCGGAAAACCAAATATATATAAAATTCCCATGAACCTAGGGAGATAGAAGGCTCTGTGAATAAAGCACTTGCCACTCAGGCCTGAGTCCTGGGGTTCAGATCCCTAGCTTCCATGTAAGAGCTAGAAGCTGTGGTGAGCTTCTGTAATCCCAGCACACTGACGTGGAGTGAGAGGTAGTGAAAAGCAGAGAAAATGATTTATTCACTGTGGCCACATTGGGAAGAGGCACAAATAAAGAGATCCAGTGACCCCCCACCCCACCCCTTCAGGGTCCTGACTTGAGGTTTAGGTTTGGGTGTGCAGAGCTAAGCAGCAGTCCTGTCAGGACGTGGTCACACTCATCATTATCAAATCATGACTGTCTGGGCTCCAGTCTTTCCAACAAGGTGGTCTGGGAGGTTGTAAGAACTGTGTGAAATCTCTTCCTGGAAGACAAGTTCCTTCTCTGGCTGGCACCAGGCTTCACCCTTTCCCTTTCCCCAGCATGACATTCCTGAGGAATCTCAATTCCTTGGGGGACCATTGCTTCAATAATCTGATAGCCAAAGGGAAGAGCGGGTGTCTCAGTGGCTCTTAGATCTAGATGCTTGAGACATCAAGGGATTCGCAGCATGGGTGAAGCTGTGAAGCCTTCCTTTGGTGGGGTGGGGTGTAGCTCGGTGAAAGAGGGCTTGTAAAGAGCCTGCAAGGCCTTGGATCCAATCTCAATACCACACACACAAAAAGAAGAAATAAAGGAGGAAAGAAAGAAAAGCCTTTAATATCAAAGACACAGCACTGAGAATCCTTGCTTTCTAAAATCATCAGAGACGTTGCTGTTTGAAATCTCATTGGGGAGAATAGACTATCCCTCTCTTGTTCGGTGGGTTGGAGCCATGTCTGATGGAGCAGCAGCCTAGATTTCCCACCCAGGTGCAAAGCTTCAGAAAAAGGCTTTTTGAACACAACAGTCTATATTTATCTTAACCTTGTGCCCAAGGAAACAGAATCATGAGTCCAAGTTTTAGCTCAAACCAGATGTTAACACCTTTCTTTTCTTTCTTCTTTCTTCCTTCCTTTTTCTCTTTCTTCCTTTCTTTCTTCTTCCTCTCTCTTTCTTTCTTTTTTAATTTTTGGTTTTTCAAGGTAGGGTCTCGCTCTAGCCCAGGCTGACCTGGAATTCTCTATGTAGTCTCAGGGTGGCCTACCTCTGCTTCCCTCATGCTGGGATTAAAGTTGTGGGCCACCACGCCTGTTAGGAAATGTTGTTGTCGCTTAAACAGCCTAGACTGTATGTATTTCTACATAGAAGTGTGCTTCCTGTTCCTACAAGCCCACCACGCTTTCATCTACCACCTCTCAGCCTTGTATACACAGTACACTAAGTGTGGTAGTTTGAATAATGTCCCCCAATAGAATTGATTATAATTGTTTATTAAATTGTTAATTGTCTCCAGGCTTCTGGCTGGAGGAAGTGTCACTTTGGCCTAGCCTCCTGGGGACTGGCCCTTTCTAATTTGGATGCAAAATACTAGGGATAGATGTGCAAAAGAAAATCCGGACCGGTCTGGCAGTTCTGAATTTTTGTGAATTACAGGATTAAGTGTGCTCACTTGCTTGCTTCTGGAGGTGTTGTCTCTGTCTCTGCTTGCTTCTGTGAAAAGGGAGCCAGCCTTTTTCCTTAACTTCCCCTGGGTCTACTATTGCTTCAATAAATACCTTCCTCCCCCAAATTGTGCCTGGTTTGGAGATTCATCCCAGCAGCGTATGACTGACATTAAGTAAGATGGCTACTATGTCACTAGGTGACATAATCTCACATACATGGGTTCCATCATGGACTAAACCACTGGAGGCTATAAAGCGACTGGGTGGTGCATTTGGAGGCAGGTGGACGGGGCGTGAAGACTGCAGCACTTGGGGATGCTATACTGGAGCTGGAACCTGAGTGAACAGGTCTCAAGGAAGAGGACTGACTACGAGCCCAAGAGAAGATGAGCACTTTAGGTTTGCACAATAACAATGTCAGTGTGCTTGGTTGTAAGCTAGGAGCTTACAACCCAGCAGCAGCACGGGGACAAGGGCTCATATCCCCTTCCCCAAGGACGTCAACTCTGTGGCATTAACCCAGCACAGAGGCTTTTGGGTGGTCCTCTGAATATCCTAGACCATTCCTCTTGGGTGGGAGAGTTGGAAGCAGACAGGGGTGGAATGAGTGAATAAGAGGGTGGGGAAGGCTGAATGGGTGAAGCTAAGTAGTGTGAATTCTCCCTTGAATAACAGTCATCCTACAATGAGCCCGACATACACTTTTATATGTCTATACCTACAAAATCAGAGCTGTTATAGAATGCAAAATACTGTCTCTCTTTACCTTCGCCTTCTTCAGAACTCCGAGAGACAGCTGGAAGCCCTGGATCTAGCTCATTCTTTAAATTTATAGAAGGGAAACGAAAGGCTGAGAAGTGAGGTGGAAGGGGAACATAGTTGTAGGAAATGACTGAGGAAGGGGCTCACTTTGGTAGGCATGGGGGGATGGGAGCAACAACTCCTGGTTCCTTTTGTTTGTTTGTTGTTTTGAGACAGGGTCTTATCATGTAGCCTAGGCTGACCTTGAACTCCTGATCTTCCTCTCCCAGTCTCAAGGAGTGCAGGAATTATAGGCCACCATTCGCAGCATGGAATTATGATTCTTTCTTCTTTTCTTTTTTGTTTTCGAGGTAGGGTTTCACTCTAGCCCAGGCTGATCTGGAACTCACTTTGTAGTGTCCCAGGCTGGCCTCCAACTCACACACTTCCTACCTCTGCCTCCTGAGTACTGGGACTAAAGGTGTGCCCCACCACACCTGACTTATGATTCTTTATTTTTTTTATTTATTATATTTGCAAGGAGGGAGAAAGAATATGAATAGGCCAGGACCTCTTGCCATTGCAAATGAACATCAGATGCATGCACCACTTTGTGCATATGACTTTACCTGGGTACTTAGGTATGGAACCCAGGCTATCAGGCTTTGCAAGCAAGCGCCTTTAACTGCTGAGCCATCTCCCCAGCCTTCGATCATGATTCTTGAACCACCAGTTGGAGTGGTATCTAGGTACTGGCCAGCAGCAGCATGGGACAAGGGCTCATATACTCTTCCCCAAGGACGTCAGCTCGCCTGCATTAACCCAGCACAGAGGCTTTCGGGTGGTCCTTTTAATATCGGACGGGTGAGTTGGAAGCGGACAGGGATGAGCTTCCTAACAGTAAAGTCCACACCCTTCAGGGTTAAGGGAATCCTCTAACCTGCGCGCCCAGTCTCAGACCAGATCCCTAGGACTCTATATAGTTCTAGGCTGACCTCGAACTCACCCCCTACCTCTGCCTCCGGGGTGCTGGGGCCAAAGGCGCGCGCCACCGCACCTGGCTGAAGCTTCAGTCCTTATCCATCAGGCGATGGTGCTTACTCTGGAGACAACTGGAAAGTCGGGGTAGTAGGCAGTCTTGGGGGGAAAGCCACACAGGGCTGGCCAACCTTTAGCTTCCTGTAGGCACAGGGTCCCTCTCTGGACCCACCCACTGTGTCCAGCTCGGGTCGCTGTCCTTCCTGCGAGGCTCCAGGGTGTGGCCTGGGCGCGGACCCCGCGGACCGAGGGCTCCAGGAGGAGTATCTCAGTTCTCGTTCATCTCGTCCCATTTCTCTTCAACTGGGCCAACTGCAGCTCAGGAAGACGGAAGACCCTGTTCCAGGGGAGGAAACCACCCGACCTCCGCGCCAGGGCCATGGCCGAGGACAGGAGACGGTCCGAGACCCGAGAGCTTAAAACCATAGAGTTGCCAAGCACCGCCGAGGCCTAGAGAGACCCGGTCCCCGCTACCAACTTCCGACGGACAACTTCCGGTTCCGCTGTGGGCCGAAAAGCTCCGCCCCGCAGCGTTGGTCTCCCTTTTCTGAACCTAGTCGTGGGTTGGGGGTCTGGTCCTTCCGGCTCGGGTTCCCCCACTGCGACGTGACCCTGCGTAGGGGACGCTTTCCTCCATCCCCTTCTCCTCCTCCCCGCGGCGGCCGGTGGTGGCGAGCGGGCGGCTCGGGGAAGCTCTGTCCCCCCGTGGGCTCCAGGGCCCGGTGTCCATGCCCGCGCCCCGCCGGGGCTCTCGGAGCCTCGCCCGTGGCATCCGGTCCTTGCCGCACGTTTCTGGCTTTGGGACCGTGGGTAGATCCCCTCTCTCCGCGTCTGCTGCGAATCGGTGACCGGAGAGGACCGCCGAGCCCTAGCCAGGCGTGGTGACGCACGCCCGTAATCCCCGCAGGAGGATCGCTGCAAGTTCGAGGTCAGCCTAGTCCACCTCGAGAGTTACAGACCAGCCAAGGGTACTTAATGAAGAAAGAAACCACAGCCTCGGCTCTTAGTGCATACAGCAGGGGCAGCGTCTGGAGCGAGTTGAACCTGGGCTGTGGGTGCAGCTCAGTTGGTAGAGTGCTTGCCTAGCATGCACAAAGACGGGGGGGGGGGGTGTCCATCTCCAGCACCTTATATTCAGGGCTTGGTGGCCGCATGCTTTGTACTCGGCAGGTGGAGCCTGGAGGATCAGGGATCGTGTCTAAAATAGAGGAGTAATACTCAGGGCAGTGTAAGACAGCAGTGAAAATTTGATTATTTTTGGCGGGCGGTGTTCCGGAACCAACAGGGTTTGTAAGGTGGATCAGTTGTGGGACTGGTCCATCGATTTTTTGGAAATAATCCTGAAGTGGGCCCACTACTAGTTGGAAAGAAGAGTCAGTTCAGTGCTTGGGGAAGGAGGGAGAACAGATAAGGAGGGTCCACTGATAATCCAGATACTTCTAGTATCCTTTGAAAACCTAGGGTGTAGGCCTGGGGAGATGGCTCAACGGTTAAGTGCGCTTGCTTGCAAAGCCTGATGGCCTGGCTCAATTCCCCAGTACCCACGAAAAGCCAAACCCACATAGTGGCGCATGTGTCTGGAGCTGGTTTACAGCAGCAGGAGGCCATGGCATGCCCATTCTCTCTCAAAAATGCTTTTTAAAAGCCTAGGATAGGGGCCTTGGGGAGATAGCTCAGTGGCTAAAGACTTAATTGCTAGTCCCAATGACCTGGTTTTGATTCCCAAGTACCCATGTAAAACCGGATGGACCGAGTGACACAAGCATCTGGAGTTTGATTTCAGTGGCATGAGGCCCTGGTGCGCCCATTTCTGTCTCTCTGTCTCTCTGCTTGCAAATAAATTTAAAAAAAATTCAAAGCCTAGGATACCTGGCACTAGAAAAAAATTTAAAGAGCAACAACAAAAAAAGTACTGTCCTAAGTGGGTTAGGGATTTTAATTTAAGAATATTTTTGGGGCTGGAGAGATGGTTCAGTGGTTAAGGCACTTGCCTACAGTGCTGAAGGCCCCTGGTTCAATTCCCCAGGTCCCACACAGGCCAGACCCACAAGGTGGTGGCCCTGGTGCGCTTGCTCTCACCTCTCACCTCTCTCTCTCTCTCTCTCTCTCTCTCTCTCTCTCTCTCTCTCTACCTCTCTTCTTGAAAATGAATGAATAAAAATTTAAAAAAGTATTTTGGGCTGTAGGGGAAACCTCAAGTGTTTCCCACTTGACTAATGAAAACAACATATTTGTAATAAAAAAAACCCAAAAAGATAAACAGTGAAAAATGATTCCCTCTTCTGTTACTGCCTTCAGAAGTAAATACAATTAAATTAATAACCTGGCAGATACTGTTGTGGGTATGTTGTGCTTATGCGCATTATTTTTAATTTCCTCAGAGGTTTTATCCAGCTGTTCTGTACCTTGGTCATGTGGTGGTATATTATGGATGACTTAGTATTTATGGGCTTCCTTCATTCTTTTTTTTTTTTTTTTTTTTTTTTTTTTTTTTTTTTTTTGGTTTTTCGAGGTAGGATCTCACTCTAGCCTAGGCTGACCTGGAATTCATTCTGTAGTCTCACGGTGGCCTTGAACTCATGGTGATCCTCCTACCTCTGCTTCATGAGTGCTGGGATTAAAGGCATGCACCACCATGCCCAGTGCCTTTTATTTTCTTAAGGTAAGGTCTCATTCTAGTCCAGGCTGACCTGGAACTCATTCTGTAGTCCCAAGCTGGTCTCAAATTTGGGGAGTCTTTACCTTTGCCTCCCAAGTGCTGGGATTAAAGGCATGTGCCATCATATTTGGCTTATTTATTTTGGTGTGTGATGTGTCTACCATTATCACATCTGGGAACTAAGCTTGTAACTCAACCATGGTGGATAAACCACCTTTTAACTAGGAGCAAGTGAGTTATAAGGTATTCTGTTTTTGTTCCTATCATCACTCTAGACTAAAGCAATGTTTGGGGGATGAGCTCCCCCCCCTGCTGAGTGACCAAACTCCAGATAACGACTGGTGTGCCCTAAGAATGTCTTAAATTTCAGAACTAGAATAATTCAGAGCTCCCAGAAAATGATTCAGGAAAACTAGAGACACTAATAACTAGTTAATGCAGGACAAATTGTCAGTGTTGTTGAGTTTTTTGGGTTGGGGGGGCATGTGAGTGTATGTATTCATGTATATGTGTGAACATGTGTATGTGCAGGTGTATGTGGAGGCCAGAGTTAGGTGTTGGATGTCCTCCTCATTCACTCTCCATCTTAGTTTTTGAAAAAGAGTCTTTGAGCCTAGAGATCACTGATTGGACTACAAGCCCCAAGGATTCAGCTGTCTCCCAGTGCTGGAGTTACTGGTGCACCACCATGCCCAGCATTTTTAGATGGGTGGTGGGATCCAACCTTGGGGTCTCGTGCTTGCATGGCAAGGTTTTTACCCACAGAGCCATCTCTTCAGCCCACTTTATGGTTGTCATGGTTTGATCGAGGTGTCCCACACAAACAAATGAATGTGTTCTCAGTGATCAATCCTCAACTGATGGCAGTTTGGGTTTTACAACCTCGCTGGACCTGTGTTATTGTGGGCAGTCTTATGGGGGTTGTAAGCCAGCTTCCCATTGCCAGTGTTTGGCCACACCTTCCTGCCATTGTTTGCAGTGCTGTGGCGGAGGTGATGTCCACCCCTCTGTCCACCCCTCTGCTCATGCTGTCATTTTCCCTGCCAGGATGGAGTCTCCCCTCGAGTCTGTAAGCCTAATAAACCCATTCCTCCACAAGCTGCTTTTGTTTGGGTTCTTTCTGCACAGCAACTAGAAAGCTGACTGCAGCCGGGCGTGGTGGCGCATGCCTTTAATCCCAGCACTTGTAGGCAGAGATAGGAGGATTGCTGTGAGTTCAAGGCCACCCTGAGACTACATAGTGAATTCCAGGTCAGCCTGGACTAGAGCGAGACCCTACCTCGAAAAACAAAACAAAACAAAACAAAACAAAAAAAAAGAAAGCTGACTGCAACAATGGTGTCTTTTTTTTTCCAGTTTTTCAAGGTAGGGTCTCACTCTAGCCCAGGCTGACCTGGAATTCACTATGTAGTCTCAGGGTGGTTTTGAACTCATGGCGATCTGTGGTACTCTGCTAATGAGGCATGGAGGAAGTAGGGTTTTGCTGAGTCTGGCAGGCTTCTGGGACAGTCTCCTTCTGAAGGAAGTTGAGGCAAATTCCGGGGGCCCCTGTAAATCTTAGCAATCCTGAAAACTCCAAAGCCCCTAGGCAGGCCACAAGATAAGATAAGCAGATCAAAGCCTAACTGCAAATAACAAAC
>PVHP010040603.1:0-15845 GCA_004024765.1 Zapus hudsonius | reverse complement strand
TATATATATATATATTTATATACACACATATATATGGACATATATCTATATCTGTATCTATCTATATATGCAAAGAGAAGGAGAGAGAGAAAGAAAATGGGAAACCCCTTGCTGCCAATGAACTTCAGATACATGCATCACTTTGTGGGTACTGCAGAATTGAACCCAGGCAATAAGGCTTTGCAAGCAAGCACTTTAATTGCTGACCCATCTCTCCAGCCCTCAAGTTTCTTTCTTTTATTTTAATATATATATTTATTGACCATAATGAGTTACATTATTTAGTGGGCAAACAATGAGCTGTTATCCCCAATTCCCCAATGCCCCCCCTCCCCAACCCCAATCAGCTGGATAGCCTCTTCCGTGGGTCGTCTGGATCAGTCCTTGTGGCAGGGGACCATGGATAGCCTAGTACTCAGCCTGGTTCTCCTGGCCCAAGTGTGTTGTTACTGAGGGGTATCATGTCTCTGGATAGTCTCCCCCACCACGGCTCTCACAATCTTTCCGTCCCCTCTTCCGCTCAGTTCCCTGAGTCATGGTGGGTGAGTATTAAGGCTGCTTTAATGTTGTGCACTTAGGGGGCTTTGTGTTGAAAATTGTTGGTTTCTGTCCCCCTGGCTTATCCTGTGTTGATTGAATGACTGTGGCTGTGGATCCCTTGTTCATCCTGTCATTCTCTGCGGGGCTCCATATGGATCCTCCACAGTATGACTGTGTTGGCTCATCTCTTGCGAGAATCTCTGCTATCTGCCTACAGTCGGTTGGTAGGGTTAGATGGGCCACAACTCTCTCGCTGCATCCTGAAAAATACAAACACAATCTCCATCGGAGTGTGAGGTCAGTATAGGTTAACAAATATACACAATTCTGGATTACCAAGATTCTATTTTTAGTAGCCTCCCCGTCAATCGGTCCCATAGTGCATCTTTTCTTGGGAGCCCAAGAGTACGGGATCTGGTGCTTATTGCACTGATTCCCCAGTTCCAGTCATGGGCTTCCCCTCACTGAGTGGAATATTTGGCCAAATTTAAAAGTTGTTGATTGTCTCCCCCAGGCCCAGGCTCCTCCATTGCACTAGTGCTCCTTTCTTGGTTCGCTGTTCTCTCCCAGTAGGAGGTGTGTGGTCAGCCTACTCATGGCTGTAGTCTGTGTTGCATGCCCACTGTGGTCTCTGTTTACTCCAGCATCATTGATCAGCTTCCCCTGGCAGCTTGTGCAGTGTCCAGCCCTTAAATTTCTCATCCTCTGGCTTCAGCCTCCCGAGTGCTGAGATTACAGGCATTCGCCATACACTTTTCTCTTTCTTTGTTGGTGGCAGATTGTAGATTGTGTTCTTGTGACATGCCTTCCTAGTCAAGGACAGAGGCTGAGGCACACGAAGGGCGGTATGGGACAAAGCATGTGTCTCCTTGAAGCCTCTGCATTTCCTTACTCTAAATCCCCACATGTCTTAATTAAGGCTAACCTTAGCCTTACCTGTCCTCATTCCCCTGAGTATCAGTAGAGTCCTTCATTGACGGGGCTCTCCTCTGACTGCGTCATCGGGGCGCTGATACCTCTCCAAAGAGCTTGTACCTGCATGCTCACACGAAGCATGGCTTCTCCAGCCCTCCCAGAGCCTGCCCACCAGCTTCCTGTTGTGTGCTGTCATTTGCCCTGTGGTCTCTTTGGCTTTTGGAGGATCCATTTCCTCGGGGTGGCTAGCCTGGTAGGCTGATACTTAGCACTTGGTAGCAATCCAGATGAAACCACAGGTTGGGTGAGGGGGTTGGGTGGTGTGTTCTACTCCAAGGTCAGGCCAAGAAGACCCAGCATAACTTGTCCTCTGGCTCTAGCCAGTAGTTTGTTACTCCAGGACAGTCCCATCGATCTTTCTGAGAGTCAGGGTCCTTCTCTGTACAAATGACCGATAGTCAAAGCTGGCCACCTAGGGTGGTATAAAGGATACATTTAGGTGCACACGAATAAAAGTGCTTTGTGAATTCTAATTCTTGGGCATACGTGGAGTGTTGTCTCTGGATTGTGAGGGATATCTGAAGCCACTGGGGACAGCATGCCTTCCTATAGGACTTAGTGGTTGGACAGTGGGGAGGCAGCCCCCCTCCCCATAACCCTGCTGGGGGGACTCCATGGCTCCTGGGTGTCATTTGTGGACTATGTGGGGAGAAGAACTCGAGTCCATGGAAAGCCCAGGAAGGGCAGAGAGGAATGATTCTCAGTGTGGCTTCCCCACAGGTCAGCGGTGAGGAGCCGGACTCCAAGCCCTCCCAGGGCCAGCAGCCGAAGCCGAAGCCGAAGCCGAAGCCCCAGCCGCAGCCGCAGCCGCAGCCGCAGCCACAGCCACAGCCGCAGCCGCAGCTGCAGCCGCAGCCCCAGCCGCAGCCGCAGCCGCAGCCGCAGCCGCAGCCACAGCCGCAGCCACAACAGGTCCGCCAGCCCTTCCACGGCGGTGGCCAAGATCAGAAGCCCGTCCCCCAACCGCAGCAAACTGTCCAGCGTGGCCCGCAAGGCTGCCCTCCTGTCCCGCTTCAGCGATGCCTATTCCCAGGCCCGCCTGGATGCGCAGTGCTTGCTGCGGCCCTGCATCGACAAAGCCGAGACCGTGCAAAGGATCATCTACATCGCCACAGTGGTACATGTGACCCCCAGGACTTCTGTCACCGGGGCAATGGGACAGAGCACTTAGCGGGAATGGTGCAACCGTATAGACTGGTGCATCCTGAGGGCACTGAATGAGGGGTTCCAGTGCCCCCCATCTGGGCCAGCCTTTCATTCTTTCCCTCCCTCCCTTTTCGCTACAAATAATGGGGGTGGCTTGTATTCAATAGCTGATATATGTATATATGTATGCATATTATATGCATGCATATGTATGTATACATTGACCTTGGTCAGACAATTGTGGTAGAAGTATCTATCAATTCAGGACTCCATGGTTATCTTTGGTGTCTTTTGTCTTATATGAGCACAAGGTAGGTATATAACTATGAATAACCAACACTTTATTGGTTTTCTGTAGGCCTTAGACAATCAGAGGTATTAACTTCTGTTTAAGTTACTCAATAGGTACTAAAACTCAGTTACCTGAGTATGGGGAATTAAATCATACACAAGACTAATCCTTCGTGTCCAAAGTGAGCACATTCGTTCTGTGGGGAGACGTCATCTTGAGACACTGTCAGTCCTTTGTGAGAACAAATGTGAAAAAAACGACAAAACAAAATGTTAATATGAGAGTAGCCTTTTCAGAAATCCTGGATTTATTCATGTATCTAAAACCCAGCAAGTTATGGCTGATGGGTCACATCTGGACTTGGCTTCTTTCTAAGACACTCCCTCATTGCTAAGAATGCGCAAATGGTTTTATTTTATTTTTTAAGGGGTGCGAGAAAAACATAGTATGGACCATAGCCTGTAAAGCCTGAAATATTTACTATTGGAGTCTTTATAGAAAAAAGCTTGCCAAGCCCTGTTTTATGTAATTAAGAGTCATTTACTGGAATGGTTAAAATTAAGCATAGAGCCCACGCCTTTCTTGCAAAACCAAATTTCCCCAGTGCCTATGGTGTAATAGGCATGTGATAAATGTTTATTGAATCTATGTATGGTATAAACTTGAGGGTGAGGGTTTTCTCTTACATCTCGGCCCCTAACCTGGCATGGCCGTGTATCCCTAGCAGATGTTTGATGTCCCTGAGTCTGCACTGTTCCATTCCCTGCACTCAGCATGACCAATCCAATGGTCACTCCTCTTGGAATTAGCAATTATGAGTGTACATATTTTCCAAAGTTGTGAGAAGATGTATTCTCCCCCAGGTTAACACCACTGTTTAGCTGTGGAGATACTTCAGTCAGTCAAGTGCTTACCTCACAAACATGAGCACCTGAGTTTATTCCCCAGTTCACCTGTCAAGAATGCCTGTGCTTAAAACTCTAACACAGGGAGGAGGAGATAGGTGGATCCTGGGAACTCGCTGGGCAGCCAGCTGGCCAATGAGACACTCTGTCTCAAAAAAGGCAGGCGATGTTTTTGAAGAACAAAACAAAAAAAAAGCCTTGGATTTTGGCTTACACACACACACACACACACACACACACAGAAAGAGAGAGAGAGAGAGAGAGAGAGAGAGAGAGAGAGAGAGAGAGAGAGAAAGAGAGAGAGAGAGAGAATACAACCAATTTTGACCCATGACCCACAGTATTTAGCTATCCAAAGACTGATATAACGTGGCATTTTAAATTCATCTTAATTCCTTTCTTTGGACCACGTTACCTCCTCCCCTCACCGCCTCAACTTGCCTGTTTCATGTGCAGGAGGCATTTCATGTGGCTAAAATGGCGTTCAGACATTTCAAGATCCGCGTGCGGAAGATGCTGACACCATCCCTCGCGGGGTCAAATGACTTTGAGAATGCTGTCTCCGATTACATCGTTTGTCACCTTGATCTATATGACTCCCAGTGCAGTGTTAATGTAAGTGTTGGGTTTATTCTTAGGACTAGTTTGTGGCCAGTATGTCGACCTGCTCCTGTGTGTCGGAACAGAAGCCAGGAGCAGTTAACCTACCCTCTAGCTCTTGTCCCTGATGGCCGTCTCTTTCTTAGACATTTAATGGGCAAAATGTTCCGACCTTTATAGTTATGTCCTTTAAATGGGCCCTTAAGATTGGGAGATTGAATATTTTCATTCTTAAGAAAAAGATATTTGGGAAATAAGTGTGAATTTGTATCTTGACAGCTATGTGGCCTTCCAGATTTATTTCCTCTTTCTGGCTTTGATTTTTCTAATCTTTAAGTGGGCGCATCCCATGAGCATGAGCCCATGGAGTTATTGACAGGACTCAGTGAAAGAAAGCGAGCAGACCGTTCCTATGGCACATCACTTGGCACCTAGTACAACTCAATAAAAACAAGCTATTTTAATTTTGTTATGAACTAAGACAAGTCAGAGTTCTAGCTTGGCATCTCATGCTTCCCACAACAGAAAAACAAGGAACTAATGAATACATTGTTTTCAGTTTTTTTGTTTAGCCCTTTTGTTTACATGTGTATGGAATGTGGTACACGTGCTATGGTGTGTGGGGTGTGTGCACACTATGTGTGCATGTGCCCCATGCACTCATGTGTGGAGGCCAGAGGAGAATGTCCTCCGTCAAATCTCATCCCCATGTGTCCTTGAGATGGAGTCTCCAACTGATCCTGCAGCTGCCCTTTGTGGACAGACTGGCTGACCAGTGAGCACCAGCGATTTTCTGGTTTCTGCGCTCCTCCCCCACAGAACTGGGGCTACAGGCTTGTGTAGCTATGTCCAGTTGTTTATGTGGGTGCTGGAGAATTGAACTTGGCAAATCAAGCCCTCTTGGGCCCTCCCAAGTGTTCTTACCCACAGGACCATCTCTCCAGCCCATTTTTCCCCTTGTTTTTTTTTTAGAGGATTTTCCCTGGTTGTTCCCATGTCATTTCTGCCCTGTGTCTTCTTTCCTCCTTCCCTACTAGGAATGACAGCATCCTTCTCCTTGTACTGCACGTGTTTTCCTGGACTGACTTATCTTCAGTACCCTCTTTCCCTACGTTCTCTCAGTCACAAGTGATGTTAGAATCCTCAGGATGTCAGGGTTTCTTCTCACAGCTTGGCAGCTGAGTGATGTCATCTTTTGTTTTTCAGGATGTGATCCGTGCCATGAACGTCAACCCCAAGATCTCGTTCCCTCCTGAGGTTGACTTTTGCCTCCTCAGCAACTTCATCCAGGAGATCTGCTGCATCGCTTTTGCGATGCAGTCCTTAGAGCCCCCACTGGACATTGCATTCGGGGCAGATGGAGAGGTCTTCAATGATTCCAAGTAAGACACGAGAGCAGATGTCAGGGAATGTTCCATTGCCTCTGCTCTCTGGGACCTGAAGGGAAGGGTCCTTGGGTAGGGAAGCGACAGTCACTACCTACTTTCTAGGCCCTGCTGTGCATGTCTCTGTCCTGCTAACAGGGTCCCCACTGGAATTTGGAGCCTGAAAAAGAGAGGTGTTCTATAAATGCAAACACTGGTTTTTATTGCATGATTTGGGCCAGGTTTCTCCAAGTATGGTGTGTGAATCACCTAGGTCAGAACCACTCTAGGTGCTTGTTAAAATGCACACATCCACAGCCCATCCCATGGCTTTTTCTGTGGTTGGTCTAAGTAGAGCTCAGAAAGCTGAAGTTTCACAGGCACCAGGGAGGCCTTACACACACTCAGGTTTGCAAAAGAGTGCTGGATTCTTGTCTGGAATCAGAAGATTTCTATCAAGTTTTACATGGTGAATTTGAGAGAAAAGAAAATCACAGAAAACATTTATTGAGACTTGCCAGGATCTTAGCTAAAGCTGGAGGTTATCTAGAAAGAGGCCAGC
Source organism: Zapus hudsonius (assembly GCA_004024765.1). Classification (NCBI taxonomy): domain Eukaryota; kingdom Metazoa; phylum Chordata; class Mammalia; order Rodentia; family Dipodidae; genus Zapus; species Zapus hudsonius. Next base: position 9,461 of record PVHP010040603.1, on the reverse strand, counting down.
CTAGGGCTTAAGAACATCAGCCCTGGTCTCAAACTTTGTGGGTTCAAATCCTGGCTCTACTTCCTATTAGCTGTGCATATGTGAGCATGGTGCTCTGATTTTCTGTTCTGTAGTTTCCTCTCTTAAGAGGGGTAGATAATAATGTCTGCATCTTAGGACTGAGGGTAGAAAGTGGAGCTACTAGCGATGATGGTTTGGTTCCACAGTTGGCTCTCTGTGTCTATAGGTTCTCCGTACTTGGAATCCGCCAACTGAGGACTGAAAAGATTAGGGGAAAAAGCTGCACACGGGCCAACTACTTTTTCTTGCCATTGTTCCCTAAACAGTACAGTACAATAATTGCTTATATCATAATTACATCGTGTCGGGTACTATTCACAATCCAGAGGTGGTTTTAAGTACTCAGGATGGTCTGCATAGGTTATATGCAAATATGACAACATTTCATTTTATTTCTCTTTTTATTCTCGTTCTTTCTCTTTCTGTCTCTATCTCCCTTTCTTCTTTCTCTTTTTCTTTTCTAGTTTTCCTTCCCTTTCTTCCCTCCCCATCTTGCTCTTTTTCTCTCCTTCCTTCCTTCCTTCCTTCCTTCCTTCCTTCCTTCCTTCCTTCCTTCCTTCCTTCCTTCCTTCCTTCCTTCCTTCCTTCCTTCCTTCCCCCTCATTTCCTCCTCCCATTGATATTGTTGTATAGCCACAGCCAGCCTGGAACTCTCATGATTTTTCTGCCTCAGCCTTCAGGCATGCACCTCCATACTCAGTTCATGACACCATTTTGTAGAAGACATCTGAGCACTAGCTGAGTGTGGTGTCTTCTGGGGTCCTGAACAATCCTCCCTGTGGGTATCAAGGGACAGATGTGCATCTGTACTTCAAGAACAAGCCAACCCTTTTGTTCCTGGCAGCCTTTCATACATTTGAAAAGTTACTCAAACCCTGCCCCCTTGGCCTCATGGCTTCAGGTGTTCTCATATGTCATAGGTTGGAGACTTCTTGACAGATTGGTGTGTTTGCTGCATGTAGATACCTCGTCTGAAGGACTCACACCTTTCCAATCTTCCCTATTGATTCAACTAATCCGTAGAAGGTTTTCCTTTTTCTGAATCTTAAAACACCATTGGCTCATTTCAAGTAAAACTAAACTTATTACATTGTTCACGTGTACACTTAAAAATACTTTTTAAATTTCACTGCAAGAGTCCCACATATATTCATGTTTAATATTATTCTATTAGATCTAGCTTATTCTGGTTCTGGCCTGTTGAGCTGTTTATTTATTTTGTTATACCACCATTCTCTTATTCTTCTATGCATTCCATACATTCAAATGCATTGTATATATTTCACCCAGGACATTAGTAATCATGTTGACTTACCATAAGATAGATGATAGATAAATAGATAGATTATACATACATAGATAAATCAGCATCACCATTCAGGTTCTCGTTGATCCATTAATTACCCCTCTTTGGATATGATCACTGAACCACATTCTAATCTATTTACTAAGTTAACCATCCACCTAAATTTCTTTCATTTTATCCACCGAGACAGCACGAGAAACCTTAGACAAAGCCTCCTGGGACTTCAGACAGGCTATGTTGCTGTCATTTTCCTGACTTGCAACTCTTATAATTCTGAGAAGACAAGAGAAACAATGAGATTAGTCGAATATGATGATTTCAGGCTGTCCTAGTTGATGGGTCACTTGTTTGCTATTCTAAGAACCCACACCCAACTCTAACAACAGAAGGAGGATCTATTTTTATTTAGATCTAAGAATAATCAAAAGTGACTTAGCTTTCCGCTGGTTTTGCTACATTAGTGCTTCACTCCAGGCTGGGGATGGAGCTCCGCAGTGAGTGCTGTCTAGCACACCTAGGCTCTGGGCTTGATTGCCAGCACTGGAAACCAGAAAGCTAACCTCTTTCCTGTGCTCTTCCTTCCACCAGGTACCGGCGAAGCTATGACTCGGATTTCACTGCTCCCTTGGTCTTTTATCACGTGTGGCCTGCACTCATGGAGAATGACTGTGTCATTATGAAGGGAGAAGCTGTCACCAAGAGAGGGGCTTTTGTACGGTGGCCTTGCATAGTGACAATTCATCCCCAGTGTTTGATTCACAAGTTCGAGAACATTTATAAACCCGAAGATTCTATAAAAGAAGTTGAATTTTAAAAAGTTGATAAGATTTCATGCTAAGGAGAAGGAAAAACAGCTTTTCTTTTTTCTTTTTCCTTTCTTTTCTTTTCCCTTCCTTCCTTCCTTCCTTCCTTCCTTTCTTTCTTTATTTCTTCTTTCTTTCTTTCTTTCTTTCTTTCTTTCTTTCTTTCTTTCTTTCTTTCTTTCTTTCTTTCTTTCTTTCTTTCTTTCTTTCTTTCTTTCTTTCTTTCTTTCTTTCTCTCTTGTTTTGGGATTCTTTATAATTCTCCTGGTGCTCTGTCTGTATGATAGAGCTAGTCACAATGATCTCCATCTTAAAAATAATTTGATTTTCCAGCATAACCTTTAAACTTTTTGGAGACCTTTTTTTATTACCATAAGCATTTCAAATTGACTAATGAACTTTCAGGAAATAGTTTTCCCAATAACTATCCATTTTGGGAACCTTTACATATGTTCTGTTTTTCTCTCCTTGGTATGATGTGCAGGGATGGAGGGATAGAGAAACTGGGGAAGAGGAGGTGGGGAGAGACAACCCATTTGGTTTTGGAAGGTTGATTCCCATATTCATAGATTATGGAAGGTTTTAACCATGTTGACTAATTGAAGTCTTCCAAGGGAGTCTTCACTATGAAAGAGGTGAAAGAGAGAGATAGAGAGAGAAAGAGAGAGAAGGGAGGAGAGAGGTAGAGGAAGGAGAGAGAGGAAGAGAGAAGGGGAGGGAGAGAGGAAAGAAGGGAGGAGAGATAGGGAAAGAATGAGCATGGGAGAAAGAGAAAGAAAAGGGAGAGGGAAGATTGCAGTGGCGTGCGTGCTGGGGCTGGAGGTCACAAGTGCTTGGATATGCATAGTTGCTGTGCTGTAATAGGTACCTCTGCACTTCCTAGACAGAGTTGGGTCCCCAGAGCAAAGCCAAGGTGACAATTTCTGTTCCTGTTCTGTCTGAACTGGACAAGTGGGAAAGTGTTTTGTGGCCATATTTAGTGGAGGAGTAGTTGGTTTTCACAGAGCTTAGGATATTGGGCTGTGTGGCTTGAACATCTCCTAATAAACTGGGCATGGTGGCACACACCTTTAATCCCAGTACTCACGGAGGATTGCCATGACTCTGAGGCCAGCCTGAGACTACATAGTGAGTTCCAGGTCAGCTTGGGTTAGAGCAAGACTCTACCCGGAAAACCCAAAACGAACAAGCAAACATACAAAAAGTCCCATTATAGTGAATAATATCTATTTAAAACACTTTATGCTATGAAAGTTGAGTTCACTGAGATTGAGTTTTGCCCATCAGACAGCACACATGCTCTATAATTCTCAGAAAGCATGCACCTTGCTAGGTATGATGGCACATGCCTTTCATCTCAGCACTTGGGAGGCTGAGGTAGGAGGATTGCCATGAGTTCAAGGCCAGCCTGGGGAACCTACCTTGGAACAAACAAGACAAAAACAAAACAAAACAAAACAGAAAACCATGCTTCTTGCTCTACACAATTACCCTCTGTTAAGAAACTTTTTATTTAATGTTGTGCCTTTTGGAAGAGAGCAAGAGGACAAAGCCATGATTGTCGTTTGATTTTCCCCCGTCTTCCAGCAATCGCTGACATTTGCCCAAGATTACACCCCCAACAAAATGATAACGCTCTGAGAAGAGGAATTTGGAAAAGAAAAATTGAATGGAAGGAGATTTTCCTTTCAGTGAATATAATTTCCTTTTTCAGACTGTTTCATGGAGATATTAACAACCAATAAAGCATGTATCCATGCAATTTGTGAATATCACATATAATCTTCTCAGGTCACATTGTCTTGCATTCAGTCATATTTATTCTATAGTTATTTATAGCCCAACACTACACTCGTGTCGGAAGACTTAATAATGATTAAAAGTCGAGAATCCCTGCCCATAGAGAGCTTGCACACACCCTTTGCAAACTCAGATGTCATTTCTTACAGCTTACTCATAAAAATCAGTCTGCATGCTATACCCATGCTCACTAGAATGGGAATTTCACCTGGGACGCTGTCACCAATGTTAGATGGCCATAGGGAACAAGCCAAGTGTCACTTATGCCAGTGACCACTTAGGGGAAGTGCAACCTAATCAGTAGAAGCTCTCCTTTGACCGGATGTGTGTGCTGATTTCAGACATGTCATCTTTCACAAACTCTAGACTATTTCTTTCTTTCTTTTTAGTGGAATTCGGTGCGACCTGTAACTCGTTGTAGGAGCAGGAGCTTGAGTCCAATTTGCCCCCGTGGCCACATTGCATTAAGCACGGTATGTATCTGTTTGATCATTTTTTACATAAAATCTTTTATGATTGGTCCTTTCTTTGCTTGAAAAGTCGTCTGTAAAAGGTGTGATTATACATCTACAGTTAGAAAGAAAAAACCTGTTTGTAGACATGAACCCCAAAGCAATGTTGGATATGGGAGTTTAGGAGTTTACCATTTTCCCAAGTGGGATAGATGTGGTTTGTTCTTTTTAATTTTCCTATTTGGTTATTTCAATGAATAATGGAATTTTCTTATATCATAGTTCTATTTTTATTTTGAATGAAATGGGGTCTAGAGATCAGACACCTACATAATGGGTATTTAGTCAACTGATCAAGGCACAAGTCCCTGGTTCCTTTAGAAATTCCTGTATGAATTTGGAGAAATTACGTAGACTGTCGAGGTTCAATACTTTACAAAGGCCAATGAAGGTGTTAAGGTGTCTCCAACGTCCAAGTAGGAAAAATAAGATTGGTTTCTTTGTGTATTAGTTCTTGGAAAGATGACTAATCCTTCATTCAAATGTTAAACAATCACAACACTTTCTTTAAACTGGAGATTATATTCTTGAAAACATCATGATAGTTGGTGCCTGTTGAATATGGGGCTGGACCAAGACAATCAGGTTACCAGTCTACTATTCTTTCAAATTAAATTTTTAAAAAATTTATTTATTTAAAAAAAAATTATTTATTTTTTATATAAAGGTGGCTCTCTTATACCTCCTTTTCCTTGCCCCCATTCTTCCGAAGGTCATTTTCAGTGGGGTTACTGGTATTTACTGTGGGGTCCTAAAGACCTCAGTGAGCCCCTGTGTGTGTGTGTGGGGGGGCTCAGGCTATTACTACCCACCCGGAGGCTCTTACCTCCGTGTTCTGTTTGTTTCTTAGAGAGCCTAATTTCCAAATAATAATGTAATTTAAACCAACTCAAGTACTCATTTACTTCAAAAGGACATTACTCACCCGCGATGTGTGTGGGGATAATCATAGTTGTAAAAGGCCTGAGAGCAACTAACCAGCTAGTTTTAGAAACATGTCTAGAGAATTCCTGTTTGAGCTCCAATGACTGTTCACTCACCTGACCATCTTGTGCTTCCAGTTCTCTCGAAGCCGGAGTCCATCCCCAATAAGATGCTCGCTGCCAAGTACGTGGGATCATTAAGACTTTCTCTCTTTTGACATCCTCTCTAGTATTGTTTGGCTACTCGGGGAGTAAATAACTATCCCTTCCATTTCCCATTCATCCATCTATGGGCCCTCTCACTGATGGTACCCGTGGGGTCTCCTGGGTTAGGTAGGAGGAGTCTCCATTGGAGAGGCCCATCTGCTGTCCACTTAGATGGGTCACCCCTTTTTCATTCAGGCACTTATGGAGAAAATCTAGGAAAGAGACCATCATGGTGAAATGTTTCTTTTTCTTCCCAGGGTTTTAAAACCACCAGTCGTGTTCGTTTGCCTCAGTTCATCGAAACAGCCATCTTCCTCGGTGCCCCTCTTGTCTGCCTCCAACCTCACTAAAAAAGCAATTCTGTGTTTTCCCCCACACAGAGTTGAAAGCTTTGGCTTAGTGCATTTGTAACTCTAGATACACTGCAGTTTATTTTATTTTATAGGCACAAATTCCATTAATTTCATAAAAACGATTGCTTAGGCATTTAGGATCAGATTCATTTGCACAAAGGTCCAGGACTTGCATTCCGATGCAACCGGAGGTGCTGAGTCCCAAAGAAAGAGTGAGTCACTTTAGTTCCCAGACTGACCATGAATGCCTTAGTCAGCAGTATCAGCTTTTCACTGGCTGAAATCAAGATTATTGGGGGTTTTCAAGATCTGTTAAAGGTTTCAAAGACATCCCTGGTCTCAGGTGGAAGAACTCAGCAGTGACTTCAGGCGAAGTGCAGAAGATCATTGAATAGAATAGAATTAGTTGGCTTGCTTGTCTGTTTCCACTTCCTGGAGGGTTTTCTGTAGACCAGTGATCTGATCAGCTTTGGAGCCATGTTTATCTCGTAACTAGCAAGGTTTCAACCTGTTTTAATGTGTGGTAAATATAAAGCTTACCTGAGACCCACCCTTCACTTGCTCATCCAGCTGCTTGTAAGTGCAGACCTCCTATGAACTCCATCGGACTAAAGTCCCTACACTCAAAGCCTCCAATGAGGGACACCACCTATTGATTTGAAACTGAGCTTAGGTCCCTTGACTACTTCACTGAGAAATAGCCTTGAGAGTTCACAGTCAAGGTAAGAGTAGACTTGGATTTCTCTAGATAAATAATGTTCCTTCTCATTCTATTTTCTTTTTTTCACTTTTAAGCCAGCCTTTCACATGACCCCCACCATTGACTGTCATTTCCAGGTTTCTTTTAGAGAAGAACTTTGAGTAGCCATAGCTTTGTTTATGTAAGCTCAATGCCCTGGCCAGCACCTGCTGCTCTCCAGGTGGATAAAACAAAAACCAACTTCTCTGCACATCTTGCCCCTTCGTGCTTGGGGAGAGATGGAAGGTCCCCGTGGACCCCCACTCCTTGAGTCCTTTGAGCCTCAGCTCATTCCGACATGTGGATTTCTCCATTTTTGTGTATCTTTTGGTCAGTACCTCTTTGAGGTCAGGCCATGTTTTGTAAGGAATACTACCTGTCCAGATAACTCTCATTTCCCTCCTGGTTGTTAGCTTGCTTTGTGGCCTTGAACAAGTTACTTTACATTTCTGAATCTCCGTTTCACTGTGGAGTGAGCAGGTTGGATGCAATGAATGGTTCTCTTAACCCTACCAAACTCAATGCCTGTTAGACACCAACGATTTTAGTCTGATATTCTGAAATAAAAGTCAGAGTTAATACAATCTACATACACATATAGTTTTAACAATAGCTACAGCATCCTAACTATAAAAACAAGCAGAAGAAAAGGAAACCAATTTTAATTAAAATGTATTTCAAAAGAATGGGGCCTGGCGTGGTGGCACACGCCTTTATTTCCAGCACTTGAGAGGCAGAGGTAGGAGGATCACTGTGAGTTCGAGGCCATCCTGAGACTACGTAGTGGATTCCAGGTCAGCCTGGGTACAACCCTCCCAGGAGGTAAAATTTAGATAATTAAGTGCTTAATTTTATGTAGTAGCTGCGTAAAGAATCACCTGCCATTGCAGCGGCTCAGTATATATTTGATTAGTAATAGTGTTGTTGGAGATACATTTCTGACATGATGGGTAACTTTTAGTAATGCTTTGAATAAAAAACAGCCTTGCGTGACATAGAATTGCATTCCTGGGCAGTTGGGTGTATATTAAAAACATACAATAGTTAACATATGTGGTATGTTGAAAGGTCTTGCCTAAAATCTCACTGAGTAATGAAAATGCCTACATATCAGAACCTCCACTTTCTGGAGCCAAATGTATAATCGAATTTGGAAAATATGGTCACACGTAGCTCAGTGATTTGCTTTCAGTCCTACTGGGGCACTCGACCTTTCTCAAATATCTGATTCGAGCTCTGGTTACGCAGGGAAAGCCAAACAGTCTAGACTGGAAAGGATCCATGAAACCGACGAAGGCTGGCTGGCACTCATTTCATCTGGGCATGTATCTTAACCTTCAAGATGTTGAAGAGTGAAAAGTACATGCAATGTACCCTGGGTAAATGGCACTGTTTATGGGGTTGACTTAGCATTTAATAATAAAATCAAGGAAAAGTGTGTTTGTAACTTAGTGCTTTGCATTGAAATGCTTTCGTCCCCAGTGCCCAGGTTTGGTGACATCCTTCACTCCTCTCTAATCTCGGAGGCTGAACCATGACCACACATTCATCCAGAAAACCCAGACTGCACACTCATCCCTGGTTGATCCTGGGAGTGTCAGGGTAGCTCAACAGCTGCTCTGCCATACTCAGTTCATCTTGTCGTTGGAAACTTGCTCTCTCTGAGCCAGGCTTGACCGTTTCCATGGAGTTTTCTCTTACCTCATTTCAGATGTTCCCCCAAACAGGGATGTGTGCGTTCAACTTTAAATATAGAGCAATCCGGTTCAGCCAGCAAGCTCTCTAATCTGGTTTCAAGGTTATTTTGTTTTACAATAAAGATCCCCACTTCTCTTATTCTGTTCTTCATGGCATGTGTGTTGGTTCATTGTCTACTGTCTTGTTTACTTACTCATTCAAACATTTCCTGAGTTCATCTGCTAGGGACAGGGGTGGGAAAAGTGGTTTGTTTTTTTTATGAAGTTGTCATATCTAATTGTGATTCTTGATGGTTTTCCTGTCACAGACAATGGACAGAAGGGAAGAAAGGGGAAGGAACTGTAGTCTAGGAAATCTGGGTGTGGCGACATATACCATAATCCCAGCACTTGGGAGGCCGAGATGGGAGGATTGGTGAGTTCCAGGCCAGCTTGGGCTACGTAATGAGTTCCAAGCTAATCTGATTTACACAGTGAGACTCTGTCTCAGAAGAACATAAAGAAGAGTCCCAGTAAATTTTACAGAGAAAACATTATGTATCCAATAATGGATTTGAAAACATCAGGCAAATATGTCTACATAGAAGAGCTACAGAGAAAATCAAAGCTCTGAAAGGGAATGGCAGAAAATAGTGTGTGAAGTACACACGTGACTCACATTTACATCATTCACAGGTGAATTACTCAGCCTTGTACAAATATCTATTGTGCTTATAATATCCTAGGATCATTAGTTTACATTATGAGCATGGGAGGGGGGCCGTGGTTCATGGAGATCAATTTCAACACCTCCAGTGAATACAGCATTGCGTTTCTAAATATACATCCCTAGGTAATGGGATGTTCCAACCATTCTAGTTGGCTTTTAGGCACTCCACAAATCACTCTGCATGAGGCCTGTCACTGCCAATAACATCCTATAAAGCTAGGCTGCTACAAGACTTTTTATAGGATTGTTTTTAATAGTTGCATACCTATAATTAAGGGTGTGCTGTTGTGGGACTTTTAAGAAGTGTATTAGGTCATTGTAATATGAGCCCAGGAGCCATATGGGCAAGTGA
>PVHP010040602.1:0-15755 GCA_004024765.1 Zapus hudsonius | reverse complement strand
CCTGGTCGTCAGGCTCACTTGGAAAGTGCTTCATCTGCAGCCTCTCCAGCCCCTTCTCATCCTTCAGTTCCCTTCTTCCTCACAGTTGAGGGCAGGTCCCACTGTCACAGGAAGTTCCTGAGGCAATATGGCCTTCCTGATGTTCCATTGTGCGTGTGGGGATAGCATATACCCAGACACAACTCATTCATGTCATTCACCAAAACCGTACTTCAAATAAATGGATTAGAATCATGTTTTAGGATCAGCAGTACTTTTTTGGAGTGTTTAAAAAATATATATTTTATTTATTTATTTGAGAGAGAGAAGAGAAAGAGAGAATGAATGAATGAATGAATGAATATGGGCTCTTCAGGGCTTCCAGCCACTGCAAACAAACTCCAGACACATGAGCCACCTTGTGCATCTGGCCTTAAGTGGGTACTGGGGAATCGAACCCAGGCTTTCAGACAAACCAGCCCACACTGAGCCATTTCCTCAGTCATATTAGATATTTTTAAGGCAATTTAGTAACTAGCTAATAACCTCTGATGAAATTTCATTTCAGGTTTGGCAGCTTTTATTTCTCTTTAAAAAGAGACATAATCTGATTTTAACCTGTTTTCGTTGGTAACATCTTTTGATATTTTAATATGTACTTAAAAGAGATTTCTAATGATAGTGTAATATTGTACCTTAAGGAGCTGTGGTAATTTATTACTTCTGACTTTTCAACCTACATGTAATGAATATTTTGCTATTGAAGCTTCTGTTGTAATTCTGGTAATTTTCTCAAATTGGAATCATTTTCTCGCTCAAGTGTTAAGATGGTGAAATTGATACATATCTATAAGATGGCTTTGATTAGCCATGTGTGAGGGTCTGCATTTCACCATATGCTCATAACCCCTTGACAAGTTAATAAAGGTTTATTGTTTCCGTTTGCTAGTAAGATTTTAAATGTTTTTATGAATTGTGTTTTGGTATATTGTGTCTTAAGGTCCTTGGCTACTTTTTATTTCTAAAATTCAGTTTGTTCGAAGTCTTTTATGAATTAACATATTGATGACAAACATTATTCCATTTTGTTCCCAGGTTCTTAATGGTGCTTATGCCATTATTGAAAGCTTGGGTTTTTATTATAGTTAAACTTATCAACAGTTTTTGCAGTTCTTTGATGTTTACAAAGCTTTTCTATGTCAAGAGCAGTGAAATCTTTAGGTATATTTTCTTGTGTTTTTTCAGCATCTTTTTTTTTCTTTACTTTTGACTAGGGTACTATAACCAATAGGTTCATATCTCTTCATAGGCGTGCTTTAAAAATTCACTTTACCCTCTCAGTGACCCTTTGGAGGGGAGAGAATGCTGTTCTCCAGCTGAGAGCTGAAGACGCCTTGGTGTTCCATTGAGCCATTCAGTTGAGCTTTAGAAACATGCCCATGTTTTCGCATTCTGAAAATAGTATGAACTTCCTTATGCAACGCCTAAGCTGGTCTTTATGTCATAAATCACCAGTTATACGTATTACTTGCACAAAGATAATATGCTGTTTTTATCTTTAATAAGGGAGACCATGGGATAATGCATCTCTTGAGTGTCCAAGAATATGCTATGTAGTCTGATGTTGTCGTGTATTGTCCTATCTAGGTATTACTTCATATAATTATCATATAAAATAAGATTATATAATTATCATCTAATAAAAGGAATACCTTGAACAAAAGAAACCCAACATGGTAGTTTCCAGATTCCCAGGCCCCAGGTGGCTGAAGACTTCCCTTGGAATATGAGTGAAGGACATAAGAGCCCCAGTACTATTAGTTGGTCCTGGGCTGGAGAGATGGCTCAGTTAAACCACTCGCCTGCAAAGCCTAACAATCCAAATTTGATTCCCCAGTACCCACATAAAGCCAGATGCCCAGTGGGGCACATGCATCTGGAGTTCGTTTGCAGGCCCATTCTCTCTCTCTCTCTCTCTCTCTCTCTCTCTCTCTCTCTCTCTCTCTCTCTCTCTCTCCTCTTAATGCAAATAAATAACTAAAATATAAAAAGTATTGGTAGGTCCTTTGTGGCTTTGGGGAGAAAGATAGAGGTTGGGAAGATAGCACATTTTCTAAGATTCTGAGGCTTCCCAGCATTTGAACAGAGGACGGGGACTGCAAGCAGTTAGGACTTTGTGAAAAGCACGTCAGGATTGGATGGAAGAATAATCACATAGTCATGAAGTAAGACGTGTGAGTGGGGTGCTGTCTCCCATGTTGTCTGCTGTGTTCATCATTACAGTACCTCCTTGAATGACCTTTATCAGGTTTTAGAAATGGAATGAACAAAAACTTGCCCAATAAAAATATATTTAACCTAACCTTGAGGGAATGTTGACTCTTAATTCTTTATATCTACTTTTTATTATTAAAACTTGCTTTTGAGCTGCTCAGCTCCAAAACCTCCTGACATGTTTTTGTAGCCAAACTCAACAGAAATCACACTAAAGATTTTCCTCTGTCACAGACATGACTTTGGACATGAAACATTTTAAATTTATTCAATTATTTTTCCCAAGGTAGGGTCTCGTTCTAGCCCAGGCTGACCTGGAATTCTCTATGTAGTCTCAGGGTGGCCTTGAACTCACGGTGATCCTCCCGAGTGCTGGGATTAAAGGCCACCATACGTGGCTTTATGGCGTGGGATTTTGCGTTCCACCAATGTTCTGAAAGTTTTCTCCTCTTCTAGAAATGTCAGTTAAAACCCAAGCGTGCTTTCTGGGTTGTTTTCTGTTGCAGACCAGGGCTCAGGAGAGCGGTGATGCTGTCCTGTGTGGTGAATCAGCTTTGGGAAGGGGCTTCTCAGCATCGACTTCACTTCGGGTAAATCCATAAATACTGACATGAATGTCTTTGCATCTCACATCCCGTAAATGTATAGATTTTCCTTCCTCCTGTTCTCCAGGTCAAGGGTCAGTTCTTGCAATCTGTGCCAGGGAAGGGACAGGATTCTCTAGGCTGCATAGGGAGTCAGGCAGTCTAAAGCCCTTTGATGGTTTCTTCACAGCTGCGGGTCTCACTGAGATCAGATTTCTTTAGCCTGGGATTTAGTTAGTCCAGATGTGTCCTCTGTGCTACAGGCCAGACAGGTTCTTCCTGGCACCCAACTGAGCATCGGCCCCACCATTTGGGGCACCTTCTTTTGTCTGTCTTGCTTTCTGTCTTATCTGACTGATACCCACCTGCCCAGGGGACTTGGTAACCAGCTGAGCTGTATCCAACCATGTGGCCTCGCAGGGTCTTGTGCCAGTTGAAATCCTGCCTTCTGCTTGGAGGTGTCTCAGTATGCGTCGCCACAGGCCAGCGTCAGTGAAGAGACGGCATTCAAGAACAGTCAGCATTTTACATGTCTGATGCTTTGATAAAACTTCATTTCTCCTGATGGAACCGGAAAAACCCATCTCTTCACAGGCTGTTTTATTAATAAGAGAGATACAATGCCTTGTGCTAAAGACGGAAAGATTTTAAGCTCTAAAAGGAATCTTACCTTCTCTATTCTTAGCCAAAAAAATCTTTAAAAAATATATATGTGTGTGTGAATATATATGTATATATTCCATATATATATGAAATATTTTGAGAACTAAACTATGAATTTGATTTAGTAGAATCACTCCTTCTGCCAATTAAGATGTGAGCTGACTTAGAAAAAATGTATACAATATAGCAGATTTATTTAGACTGTAAGTGAGAATTTGTGGCATAGGGAAATATCTGGGCTATTTCAAATGTAGTTTGTGAACACAGTTTTCGAAATAAAAATAGCCAAAAGATTACAAACTTACAGGAGAGTTGAAAATCTCTTCGTGGTCTTTATTATCCATCAACTTCAAAGCCTTTATACACTCCTGCTGTGATTTTTTTCTAGACAGACCCACAGACACTTCCCTTTATTCAAACTAGCTACTTACAGCCTATGCTGTTCCACCTTAACTAACAAGTCAAGAAGTCCACTTGGCTGAAACTATAGCAGTGGGGAAATATTGCCCAGTACTTCAAGGTTCAATCCTCATCATCAGGGGAGAAAAAAATCTAAATGAATTCAGGGATACTGTATTTTCCATGTTTGAATTTCCTTAATTGGTGTATAGCACTTACCTTGGCTTTGCTAGGACAAGTACCCAACAAGAAGCAGATTTGTGAGTGGAAAGGTTAATTTTAGGCTTATGATTTTGAAGGACAGTTTCATCAGGAAATCAGAGAAAAGCATGGCAACCTGCTCACAACTTCACATACCTATAGAACACACACACACACAAACACACACACACAGAGAGAGAGAGAGAGAGAGGAGAGCAAGCATGAGCTGGCTCTTGACACACAGTAGGCTAGGCTAAACAACCCCAATGTCCACCCCCAGAAACACACCACCTCCAGCAAGGCTCCACCTCCCTAAGGCTCTGGCAGCTGGGGACACTCTATGAGGCTTCATCCTAAACATTTGAGGCTCTGGGAGACATTTTGCATTCATAATCTCTCCACCTGGTTCTGGTTCCTTTCTTCAATGACACAAGATCCAGTCAGTCTATAATTTCATTTGCTTGTTGTATCTTTTAATATCTATTCATCTACACATTTCACTATTTCCCTTCATTCATCATGCAGATACACACACACACACACACACACACACACACACACACACACACACACACACACACACACACCACCTTCACATTCCAGGCCAAATGCTCCATGCCATCAATATACCCATCTGATTTCTTTTAAATATTTATTGTAAATAATTAAATACATTGTATGAACAAATCTTGTGATGGTACCCTCATTTCCCTCCTCTCTGTCCCCAACCCACTGGGGGACCTCCTTGGTGGACATACTGGATCTGTCCATGGGGTAGGGGGTTATGAATTGCTCAAGGAGTAGCCAGTTTTCCCCCATTTGTGTTTTGTTGCTGAGGGGGGGCGTGTCTCTGGATAATCTCCCCAAACATGGCTCTTACATTCTTTCCACCCCCACTTCTGCTCAGTTCCCTGAGTCATGGTGGTGAGTTTTAAGTCTACTTTATTTTTGAGATCTTAAGTCTCTGGACTTCTGCTTTGGGTTGTGTTGGGTATCGTTGGTGTCTGTATCCATTTCATGGATTTTCTGACTTGCTGTGCTGATTTATTATTTATCATTCCATTTTGCTCAAATATTTCTGGCAAGGGCATGAAATAGGTAGGTATCTTTTCCTGGTGTACCTGTGTGTCCTATCAGAGCATATCACAGCAAGCTTCTGAATCAGCAGTGGCCAATCCAAGCTCTCCTGCTTGGTTAATTGAGGACTTCCAGGTCACCCCAATGTCAAAGACAAATTTGATTTTTTTTCACTTAATATGTAGGGTGTTGATGCTGCAGTCTTCTTATTTATTTATTTTTCTGTAATCAAAAGAAAAGGCTGATTTTACAATAAAGGAAAACCAATGATAGGTATGGATTCTTTGGGGAGTCCCAACTGTGTAATATGGAGCTAGGGACATTTTTGAGATATGAGTTTCGATGACAGATGGAACAACGTGGATTCAAGTGAAAGGCAGGTGGTGATTGACACTTGAGTCTGGTTTTAATGGGCTGACCCTTAGCCAACTTGTAGTCTCTTCCTGATTAGTTGAATTTTGGCAACCAAAGTCTGTTTCTATTGGTTGGTTAACAATCCTGTCAATCGTGAAGGCTTCTGGTTGGTTCTTATTACCATAGCTCCAAAACAGCTCACCTTTCCCTGGCTTAGGACAAGTTAGATTCTCAAGTGAAAACTCTTCCCCCCGCCCAAGTTTATTTGAGGCTTCATTGGTGACATTTGCCTGAATCATTTATAATACGGAATTTATGAGATTGCAGCTTTCCAATTCTGTCATCTTTGGACCACTTATTACCTGGAATTCCTCTATAAGAAGGAACTTGCCACACATATACACCTGTACTAATTCTGTCTCTCCATATCTGTTTATCAGCGAGTAAGCTCAAGTATTTATTTAGTTTTTATTTATTGGATTTTTGAGGTAGGGGCTCTTTCTAGCCTAGGCTGACCTGAAACTCACTTTGTGGTTGGGGTGGCCTCGAGCTCACAACAATTCTCCTACCTCTGCCTCTGGAGTGCTGGGATGAAAGGCCTGTGCCACCATGCCCGGCCCCTCCGGTTATTTTAAACTGAGAGTTCTTCTCCCTCACTGTGTCGGCATTTTGGTTATGCCCCCCCCCAGCAGCAGGTGTTTGTGCCTCTCTGACATGGCGACTCTAGTAGCCTTATTTTTATTATTTCCTGGCACTTGTTCCTCTGCTCCACAGGTAGAATTAGCTATTTCCAAAGAACCCTTGCTCAGTGCCTGACAATCAGAGCCCTTCTCCACATCTTCTACGTCATGTTTATATCTTCTCTTGACTCATTTGTAATCTACAGCCCTGTACACTGAAGAGAATTTCAGAATTGTGACATGGAAATTGTCACTTCCCTATTGCAGATGAGTGGTCTGAATTGAAATCATCTTAAATTTTTTTGGGCTAGTTACAGCTTGATTGTTGGAAAACACATGAAGCATATTTGTACACAGGGAGACCGGGTGAGGACTGATGGCCATGACAGGACAACTTAGTACTGATGGGAGTCGTCATGGTAGTAATTACGTTTGAACGTCTATCCGAACGTGAGTCTGCAGCTCGTGATGTTCTGAGAGCTTAGCAGGCTTCCTGGGTCATCTGTCCCTTGTCATAGCAAAGGTAACCACAGTAAGTTTCCTTTCATTCTTCGTTCTAAGGGCTGAGCTAAGGCCACAAACAAACATGGCTGGACTTATGACAAATTTCCCATGAACACAGGAAGCAGAATAGTGAATGCTTAAAGAACTTAGATGTGAATTCAGACCAACACAGGTGTGGATCCAAATGCAGCCATTTGTTACCTGGTGACTTTAGGTGACTTAGTTATCCCATCTTAGCGTCTGATTTGGTTTGTGTCCAAAGCCCCAGTCAGAAAGGCACGCCAAGCCAACGGTGGAGTTCTGAGAGAAAGTTGAACAGTGGCAGACCTCAGAGCTAATTGAAATCAGGGCACACTTCAGCATCCTGGTCGCAGAAATGACAGTGTTCCTGGGCTTGTGCCAGTGAAATCCTGCAGCTCCGGCCATGCGTGTGCCCGTGTCACTGAGAACTGCCAAGAGTCGAATTCCCAGGACACACCATCTGTTCTGTCAGCCCAGGGTCTGTGGCCTGGGACAGAAGTGTTTTGCTTGGTAGCTTACCAGGACTGTCTGCTATGGGGGATGAACAGACACCCAAAAGGATTTGAGTGGATGGATTAGCTGGTGGACGCCATAGATCTCCACTCTGTGGGTGTAGGGAGAGAACTTCAATTAGACTTGTGTATGTGTGTGCCCGTCTGTGTATACAGTCATGTTGTCCCATCAGGAGCCCTGGATGGCTCAGCTTTGCAGTTGCGTATTTCAGAAGCCCCCCTGTGATGTCTCCTTCAAAGATGGTCAAAAGACATCTCTGAGCTTTTAGAATGCCATAGGAAAAAAAATAGTCCGTATTATCCCAACTTCTTGTAGCAGGGACAGAATTTGAGCTTAAGTTGGAAGATAGAACCTTTGATGTGTTGAAGTATTTTACAGGATTTACAGGGTGACTTTTTTGTTTTAATCCTTTCTAAAAAAGATGATGGAGAAAAGTCAACTTGAAATTCTAAATGAAATCCACTTTATTTATCACCCATTTAACCACACTTCCCTCCTAAGAGACACAAACTGGACTCACCGTTATTCAATAAAATAATTGTCCGCAGGTAGCAGCGAATTGAAGTTGACTACCATTGTTTCTAATTATTTCTAATTAGTACAAACTAAATCAAAACCAAAGATGAATTCCTCCTCCAGAGACATTCTTGCTTACATTTGTTCTTTCTCACGAAGTATATCTGTTGACCTTTCCTTTCCATACAGTGCTGTTTTCCACAGGGCAGATCTTGCCAGGATGACCTAAATCCCACAAATCTGGTGCATTTCTTTAATTTCCTAGGTGAGCACCCTAACTCACAGTGATGGTTTGATCCAGGTGTCCCCCACAAACGCGTGTGTTGTGATTGCTTGATCTCCAGCTGATGGCAGTTTTGGAATTGGAACCTTGTTGGAGGTGCATTATTGGGGACAGGCTTTTGGGGGTTCTAGCCAGCTTCCCCTTGCCAGTGTTTGGCACACCTTCCTGGCGCTGTTTGCAGTGCTGTGGCGGAGGTGATGTCCACCCTCTCCTCATGCTGTCATTTTTCCCTACCATTGTAGAGCTTCCCCTTGAAATAAACCCATTCCTCCACAAGCTGCTTTTTGTTGCTGTCCAGCAATGAGAAGGTTGACCACAGTACACAGCTCCCAGGATCCGTGGCGCTTGGACGATTGCATTCTTTCTCCTGTTGTCAAATAATCAAAGAGAGGAATTCTACAAAATGCATGTCTGCCATGGAAAATTCTTGAAAATGAACATCTGGTTACCGAGTCATTTATCCCCACAAAATATATTTTGCTGGTTTTCTTTAGTACAGAAGGTAAAGGTGAGCTAGATTTAAAAAAAATATGTTTATTTGCAAGCAGAGAGAGACAGAATGGGTGCACCAGGGCCTCCAGCCAGTGTAAATCAACTCCAGATGCATGCACCACTTGGCACATCTGGCTTTATGTAGGTGCTGGGGAATCAAACACAGACCATTAGGCTTTGCAGCCAACCGCTAACCACTGAACCATCTTTTAATTATGGTCTCCAGAGGCCTCTGTGCTCACTCTGGTCCTTCTCTCTAATACACCTTGTAGAAGGTGTATAAGATGTTTAACTCTTTATTGGCTATCACACTTGTGGCTGTATTTCCCACGGAACACCTCCATCCCCTCCCGCCTGTCCACCACCCCAACAGAGTGGCACGTGCAAAACGGACCTCAGTCCAGTAAGAAGTATAAGTGGACTATTTTATTTTTTCATTCACCCCTAAAAGAAGCTATAAAGGGCTATAGAAAGCTTAATTCTATTTTCTGGGAAAAGTGATTCTGTCAAAAAGTAGCACCAGACTTTTACATTTCCCTCATGCTTGGCTTTGTTGACTCACTGGAAGAAAACCAAGACTAATGATAAAGTTGGCAATATTGGTGAAATTACCTGGAAATGAGAAGTAATTAACCTTGATTTTTAGAATTGGGCTAATAGTCTCTTCTACAAAAAGCGGAGATTGTGGGGCCAGAGGTTTCTGTACTGTGTGGTACAGAAACTTAATGTCAGCAAGTTCAAGTTTAATAGAAGGTTTTGTTTTCCTTCTTGCTGTTTATTTATATTTATTTATTTGCAAGTAGAGAGCAATAGAGAAAAGAAATGCAGAGAGAATGGGCACACCAGGGCCTCCAACTCTCCTGCAAAGGAACTCCAGGTGCGTGGGCCACTTTGTGCATCTGGCTCTAGGTGGGCACTGGGGAATTAAACCTTTGGAGATGCCCTATGTGGGAAGGAAAGGGAAATGAATAAAATGAAAAGAAAATAGTGGACCTGCCCTGGTTACGAGATGTTTGAAAGTGGTTTTTAGGGAATAACTTACTGGTACTGACAAACGTTGGTTGGCTGATAGCTTTTCCTTAATGTCTCCTTGCTTAGTTAACTTCATTTTACTAATGTACTGGAAAAAAACGGAGGGTTAGGTAAGTCACCTGCCCGATAGCAACCTATATATGAGTAAGACCAGTTTAATCACAAAAATGATAACCCTTGTTAGTCTGTCTTATCATGGGCAAATAACCAGCCTTGTTTAGGGTGCTGGTCTGGTTTAACAGTTTATTTGTTGAAAGAAAGAAAGAAATGTTTCAGCTGGATTGTATCTACATGTTTTGTGGGTTTTTCTGGTTTTACAGCTCTTATCTAAAGAAATAGAGAAAATGCCATTGAGAGATTTGCCATAGATTGGTAAACTGTCAGGTTTTTGAGGTGATGACAGGCTATTCCTCCTGGATGTGGTCACTACCTGGAACCCCTTGGTTCATTCTGATGCCATCACTCTGGTATATAACACTTTGACTTCCCCCTTGACCTTGAAGAACAGAATTTGTGTCTTTCCAACCCACTGAACACACTGTGGTTGCTCAGGATGGGAAGGATATTTGTAAATTAGATAACTACTAAATTTAATTTCCACAAATAGAAATCCTACCAGATTGAAGCTACGCAGTTGTGCAGTTAAAGAGCGAATAAATTCATCTTTTCCATAAGACGTATTCAAACTTTTGTTTTAGAGTATTTTCTGGTGAAATCATTTTCTACATTCTTTGGTCAATCACCTTTTTTTCTAAGGTTGTGGTTGAGCACAGTGATGGCAAGTTGTCTGTGAGCATTTCATGAGAATCAATATATTGTATTTGTCAGTTCCTTTATTAACTGTGTTACACAATTACATGATAATTAACAAATGCTGTGAAGTTCTTAGAAGGTTAAGTTAGGAAAGAACTTCAAACTTCTGACTCAGCACCTTTGTTGAACCAAAAGACAAATTCATGTATAATTGGTGAGGCTATTAATATGGTTCAACGGCTTATATAAGATATGCTTATATCAGGAGAATATACTTAATAATTCATTTTTCTGATTATTTGTGCCATGATGTTGCTGATCTATGCAGTAAAACTAACCTTTCTGATGTAATCTGATGGACCCTCAGAGGTTTTCTTTTCCTCTTCTTTAAAATGAATATGACATTTACTTCTTATGGATAAAAGAAGCCGGAGTTAAATGCTGTTAATTTTTTTTTATTCATAAAAGTATGAAGCAAAAACAAAAAGCCTCAGAGTCCTAATGCTAGAGGAAACACTGTTAATGTTTTAAGTATATTTTCTTTTCCCATTATCATCTCATAAACATTTTTGAGTCTAAGTAGAACAATATGCCATACACGATAACCTATTCCTTTCTTATCCAAATGGTACTACAGTTTCCCCATGACATCAAAGCAATGTTAACTTTCTTTGTGCTTCTATAATATTTCATTGATTTTATTTTTCATACTTACTTCATCTGGTTTTGAATGCTTACTTTCAGAATGTTCAGTATTGCATTACATACTGCAAATATAAAAATGTATGTACTCATAGGGAAATAGAACATTTCTCTGTTATGCAGAGTAGTAATGATACTCGTAATACATGCTAATGTATGTGAAAATGGTATTATTTTAATTTGCATTTACTTGATTACTAGCAAGGTATTATTGCATAGTTTCTTTTTAGCATTTATTACTTTGTTTTTAGTAGAGAGGAAATTGAGGCCGGAATAGATAATTTACTCAAAGTCAGACAACTCAGAGAAAGTACTAAGAGGTCACATTGCTACTAAAGCATTCTGGTGTAAATTGAGTTTTTTTAAATTACTTTTAGAAAAACTCCATATGAATATTTAGCTACTGCAAAATTGAAGGTCATGTCACAATCACAAACTTAACTGTGAATATGTTTTTGAAAAATATTTTTAAATTTATTTTCAAGGAGAGGAGGAGAGAGAGAGAGAGAGAGAGAGAGAGAGAGAGAGAGAGAGAGAGAGAGAGAGAGAGAGAGAGACCCCCTGAGAGTGAGTATGGTATGCCAGGGCCTCCAGCCACTGCAAATGAATTCCAGATGCATACACCACTTTATGCATCTGGCTTTACATGGGTCCTGGGGAATTGAACCAGGGTCCTTAGGTTTTGTAGGCAAGCACCTTAACTGCTGAGTGGTCTCTTCAGCCCTGAAAGTCTTAATCTAGCTACAGATGCCCAGCTGAAAATCACCTGTAGTTTTGGTGAAACTTAATAAATGGGCAGTAACTGACTCCTCAGTGATAGGCATTGTGAGCTAGAAATCTGAGACAGGAAGTTGGGGAACTTTACAAAAATCACCCCCTTTGTGTACTTTAGTTCATAAAGCCAATTGCTAAGAGAGTTAAGCTTTGGAGAACTCATATGCATCTACTAAGCGTGTTTGGGAGAGCTAGGAAAATGTTGGTTATTTTGTATGTCTTAATTAAAAAGAAAGTAATGTATATAAAACTGAGTAGTATAGGGTACCACTGCAATTCTGCAAAGCTATTGCTTGAATTACTGTTCACTTCGGTGGTGTTGTATCTATAAGTCAAATAAGACCCATGATGGCAGCCTACAAGAAGTTCTCAGTAAACATTAAATGTATATTGAAATCTGGCTTCTTAGGTAGTGTGTGTATGTATGTATGTATGTATGTGTGTGTGTATATATGTATATATATATGTGTACATTAATATATATTAATCATCCCTTTACAAAAGGACAGATCTCTGTGTTATACTGAAGCTCTCAGAAGGTTTTGCTTCTTATAAATCTGTGTTGAGTTCCAGCCACAACCAATTAAGACTATCCTCAGGCAAACCTTTGGTTGGAATTTGACTCCTTTTTTATTTTATTTCAAATGTGCCTTGACACTGTTTAACTATTTGTTCTTCTTTGCACAGTGCTGTGGGTGACAAATATTTGCCCTTCATGACGGAGATGGATGGGTTGAAGTCACACACCGTACTATCATTAGGTTGTTGAATAACATCATTATTCATGATTACATGGAATTATTCAGGTGAAATGGCAAACCTACGAGAAGGCTCTTATTTGTCCAGCGAGTGGATCTTCACTGTCCTTGTCATTCCAGTCCCTTGGTTGAATGGACGATGAGATTTGTGTATTTATTTTGCCCCAAAATTCTTTAATAGGATGATTTAAATAAATGGAACCAATTATGGTTAGTGATTTGATAAGTCATACAGCGCTCTTCCAGGAAGGACTTGGAATATTTCATCCGTGCGCATGAATGCATTTTAAGTTTTATAAACTTTCTTGATTCAAGCATGTTGAAGGTGAAGGAGAAGGCTTGGCTAGGAAGCCTGCCTGTGCAGGCAGGAGGTCCTGAGAAGACCCTCCATGGCCTCAGTTCTGCTCCCAGCACCCTGTAAACACAGGAGCATGGCCACTCAAGTCTGCAGTCCCAGTCCTTTGGGGGGGGGGCAGACGCCTGAGAATCCTTGGGCTTGCTGACAACACCAATAATAATACTGGTGAAAATGGAAGCTCTGGTTGAGTGAGTCTGTTTTGAAGAAATAGATGAGAGAAAGGAGACACCTGCTGTTCTCCTCTGCCTCTGCTTGTATACACACAGCATGCACATCTGCACAGATGCATGAACACGACACACGTCTCCCACCACACCACACGTACACTGCACGCCTCAAAAATGTGCAGTGAGGGCCACCACGCCTGGCTAGATCTTGTTTTCTTATATTCTGCTTAGCAACACTTCTAGACTGTCCTCGCCAGTTGGAAACAAGCTCCTTCCTATTGTTGGGGGAGACTTGATAACTATTGCTTGAGAAGTATTCACTACCTTGAGCTTGGTATGTGTTATAGGCAGCTTCCATGTTCCTGGGATGAACATCCAAACCAGAACAGTTTATGGGAGGGAAGGGGTTTATTTCAAGCTTACAGATCCAAGGGGAAGGTCCATCTATGGTGGAAGAAGCTGCTTCCCTGCATCCAAGCGGAGAGAATCCGTCCCCAGCCAGCAAACATCAAAAGCAACAAGCACAGACATCAAGCAGCAGGGGAAAGGGAACCCAGATCTCTCTGAATACCTTTGGGCTGGAAATAAGATCTCCCCCAAACACACCTTAAGGCTGGACCCCAGGATCTACCCACTAGTGGCACCTTCTTCAGCCAGGGGACTGGAGACTCAATCAAACTCCTGAGTGTATGGTGGACACACATTCAAACTACCAGAGGATGTATCCTGTCTTCTTATGTTGATGTGATTTAACTTGGGCGTACATCTCTAAAGAAAGTAAACAATATGTCTTGTTTAGTTTGATGTGTTTTGTGTCTTTATGTCCTACTGCGTGTAATAAGTCTTGCATAGAACTTTTGTTTTTTCTTAGATGAAGCGCCATTGGTAAATGAAGATTGGATTCTTGTATTTTTATGTCATGGATTGTATTCTAGGCTCTAGGGAATTTTCAAATTAATATACAATTGCCCTTCTTTAGGTCCTCTGCTTTTTTTTTCTCTATTAACGCAATGTCAAATAAAAGTCCTTGTATTTGTCATCTAGTACACTGACGAGTTTCTCTGACCATTTCCCCAGAACTGGAATTCACACACAGCAAAAGCCACTTGTAAAAGGTAGTTTTTCATTCCCACTTCAGGTGGTATCGGGTATCAGTTCTTGACAGCCCAGGGTGAAAATCCCTGTTCTCCATTCCTCTTCAATCCTGGATCCATCAAACTCATCAACAACATTTGCTCTTCTGGTGAATAGGAACTGTTACTTGTTACTTTAATTTTTATCTTTCCGGTTGTCACCTGAGCAAAAAAACCACTTTTCCATATGGTGCCTTCATTATCTGTTGTCTCTTTTTGTCCTTTGTATCTGTGTATTCTTTACTATCTTCCCATTGGCTCTCTTTTCCCCACTACCCTGTAGTTTTGTTGTTTTGATTTCTGTATTCCAATCCTCTATGATTCTATCATTTCAAGAAATTTTCTGATTTGTGACTTGGAGTTATAGTTGGCTTATGGGTGTGTGGATATATGTGTATGCCTTCATATACTCAATTTTTTAAAAAAAATAATAGAGCTAAATTCATTATTTTCCTTTTGATCAAGCTTAAGAAAGATTTCCGTATTCTGTGATAATAGTCATTTTTCATAATGTTCTTCCAAAGTGTGTGTGTGTGTGTGTGTGTGTGTGTGATGTTAATCTGTTTTTGTCCATTTGGAAAGTTGTCTATACTTTCCAGGGTCTGCATATACATTGGTGGTCCTGCTTCTTACCTGCCCATGGAGATCTGTCACTGTGAGCGGTTATTACTCTGTCCTTTGATATTGAGAGCTAAGGGCATATTTTTTCCCTGAGTTCCTTTCTTTCTATCACACTTATTATCTGTTTTTTTTTCCCCTTGGCTCATTCAAATTCATGAATTTTTTTTCCTCTTACTAACTTACATGAGAAAAGCCCTTAAAACATTTTAGAGGCATAACATAAAATGCATAGGTTAATTAACACCGTTTTATATATTGGAACATCAGAGTTTTCTTGGCTGTGAACTCAATGTAGATGTACATTTTTAATATATTTTCAAGTCTTTTATAATTTTATTTTTATTTGCAAGCAGAGATAGAGAGATAGAGAATGAGATGGGCCTCTAACTGCTGTAAACAAGCTCCAGATGCATGCACCACTTTGTGCATCTGGCTTTATCTGGCACTGGGGAATCGAACCCAGCCACCAGGCTTTGCAAACAAGTGCCTTTACCACTGAGCCATCTCTCCAGCCCCAAGTCTTTTATGTTTTATACACTCACATTCCGATGCCCAAAGTGACTTAGATGTTTAAAATTTTTAATGGATGTTTCTCACTGGCTTTTTAGTTTGGAAAACTCACATCTGTTTGCCTCATAAATATTGAACACAAAGTTCCTTAACATTTTCTTTGAAAGAATAAAGTTTATTTTAGAATAAGAAGTAAAGAAAGCAGAGTAAGCAGACTCCTCTGAGAGGAGGGGATTTCTGAGCTGCAAAATCTCTCCATAAATTTTTTGAAACAATTATGGAAAAACTAAAAGAGAACACAAGTGGAAACTGAAGAAATTAGGAAATTGGTTTTTTAATATTTTGTTCATTTTCAAGGAGAGAGAGAGAGAGAGAGAGAGAGAGAGAGAGAGAGAGAGAGAGAGAGA